>CABFWB010004259.1:0-62612 GCA_902151455.1 Timema bartmani
AAGACATTCAATCGAACTTTCTTTCGGTGATTTTTACATTTATCTTTTGATTAAATAGATATATTTTTGAATGTCTTCCTCCCGGATGTTTTACATCCTCCATTTCCAGTTGCGGATGGCCCCGGCAGGCCTTGTGGCACACACACAAATGTGATACATAAAAATTGGGCTGTGTTTGGGAAAAGGACACATTGAACTATTATTATTATTATTATTATTATTATTATTATTATTATTACTATTATTATTATTAAAATACATTATTTATTACAAATAGCTTCTAAAGGCAGCACATTTTTTAAAAATTGGTTGGGAGTGGGCCACTTGAGAATAACTTCTAGACATCTAATTTATTAATATAATCAAAGAGAGGACAACTTAAAAATGTATTATGGAGGCATCCAATTTAAAAAAAATCCAGCTTTGAAACCAAATTCAGGGAGAGGGTCCCCGGACCACCCTCTATACATAGGGGGCCAATACTCTAGAAACTCCCTTGATTTAAAAATGTTTTAGTTAATCTCCCTTATAAAGCCTCCGCCACCATTAGCATCGATACATTATTTTACCTGGCCCCCAAAAGTATATTTTTGGTTGTGTCACTGGCAAGTATGTGTCGAGAAGTTGGGTTTGAGTCCTCGAGTAGTGTAAGGTATACAATCTCCACGCGGTGATACTGGGAACAAAAGGAAACATAACCGGACTACATGTGTCACACTATCTTGCACATGTTGTGCAAAGCAGAGGAACCAGCCGGGTGGGAGGCAATACGATACAGCAGAGGTTCTCAGCCTGGGGGTCCGCAAACAATCCTGTGGTGGTCCGCGAACCATCTATTGAAGAAGATCAACTTGTTGAAAACTTATTAGAAAATATAGAATCATTCTTTATGATCGACGTTGAAAATAGCATACTATTTTATTACCGTAGTGTTATTATATAGGTATTGATGATATCTATCTAAAGTGAGAACTTCAGATCAAATCACTTGTCGTATAAATAAGTGAAAGATGATGTAGTAGCTTGTTATAGTTGTCAGATAATATGTCCATTCGTAAGAAAATAATTGGTGTGTGGATAAGCCTAACATTTACTCCGCGCTCACACTGCGAGTTTTATACAATTCATACAAATCCCCAATTATATAAAAAAACTATAAATTGCCTCAAGAGGGATTTAATGTTAAAATATTCCTAGACATATCCTGGTAGGGGACTTCCCAACAAGTCACTATAGGCAAGAAACCCTCCCCCCCCCTCCCCTGCCCGCCAGCCCATCCAACCCTCAAAAACAACCAAACGCATTTTGTGTCCAGCCTTTTAAAGCACGTTTCACTATTAAGGAAGGTAAAATTAAGACGAAATGTACCCACATCTGTGTGAAGGTAGAGTGGGAACATATCTAGGGGGAAAAAACCTCATTACATTCGTCAAGATTCTAACCTCCCCATCTTCAACGAATCAGACTAAAGGCACTGGACATTTAAACCATTTGCCAACAGGTACGGGTTATTTATAACCTACGTCTAAACAAGAGAAACAACTATTAAGAACTTAAGTTGAAATTGCTATACAGAATTCGAGGTATAGCTATTTAATGGTATAGGTTGGAAAATACATTTATATTTCCGTCAAACATTTGTAGTCCTCTTAGGGTTTTTTGTTGTTGTTCTAATTTGGTTTCTGCCGATAATATTGCTAGGGATTGGACGGAACCAGAGGCAATCACATTTGGAGAAAAAATAAGTGATGATTTTTCAAGATGACAATATTTTGTGGACTTATAGGCTAGCCGGCACCTTTATCCAAATCGTTAAATTATATATAAAAAAAATGGTATGCTTTCTTTTATAGTCATCCACAATGTCTCTAGCCGGTGTTTCATGAGCTCCCCAAATTACTGCCAGTGTGGCGGTACTTGCTCGCAAGGAGAATGTTGGTGAAGAGTTAGGGGGTTGCCAGTAAGCCCCAACCCCTCCCCAGACCCCCGGGAGTGGAAGCCTTGACCCGGGTTTGTCCTAGTACCTGGCAAACCCTGCCCAATCAATACTGCAGTAGGAGCCAGATCTCGCTCGCTGGAGTGGATGGATGGAACGCACACTAACATCCTACATCCAGCTGGAGCGACAATGTGGAATCAAGTCCCTTTAAAACGCACCTCTGCACATGCGCAAACGTTAAACTAGGAACAAAACTAAATTACATTGTATATTATATTGAATTCTATACACTACTGGAGGGACATGAACAGTGAACACACTATGTGCAATAAAATTGACCAAAACGTGACGATAAATCATGTTGTCTGCTAGAGTCAAATGGGCCAAACTGTTTCGATTTCGTTCTTATGGCACCGGTGTTTTACTGAAACTATTATGGTTTATAAATTTCTAAGAATAGGTCTATATTCCATAAAGTCATAAGTATTGAACATTTTAATTATTATATTTAGACAGGTTAGTAAACCATTTATCACATTAAATATAATATACCTTAACATATATTATAAACTTGCATACAATAGTTAGGTGTGTCCAAATATCTCATCGACTTGGATGTATAAAAGAGAAAGAAATACCCGAAAGTTTATTCATTGTGTGCAAAAGACATATCATAAATTTCCGCGCCATATTTCTATCCAATTAAAATATAGAGGCCACTGGTATATATAGATGATAAATATATACAGAATAGGACTAATAGTATATATAGAGGGGGTTAGATTTACTTAAAGTGGGTCAATTAACTGATTTGATCGAAGTTTGAGTTTAAAACTCAACGTGTATATAACCAAGATGTATAACTCAACGTGTATAACGTGTATAATCAGTGACGTAGCTAGACTTTATGGCACCCAAAGCTAATGTTAAAATCGTTGCCCCTCCAGCACCCCTACATAGCCAGCCCACACAAAATACAGAATTAAAATAATCTTAATTATTCTATTTGTTTTTTTATTCAATCATTGTTTGCAATTAGTTTTAATTTGCTAACATGATGTTATTGATATTGGCAATATCATTAGTATTTGTAGATCTGCAGCCTGTCTGTCTTGTAAGCCTCCAATCCCATTGAGGAAAATATGTACGAGAGGAGTCCCTTTGAAGAACAGTTTAGCTCTTCACCATTATGTTTACTTATTTTGAAAGAAGCAATTATGTCCCTGTAGTCAAGGTACAGCTCCGATCCATTTGTGAATAAAGTTGGGCTAGATTATTACATTCACGCCAGAGGTCAGTAATCTTCTCATAATTAGTTTTTAAGATCCAACTTATTTAGCAAGGATTTAGCATTACAAATGAAATCACAGCATCTCTATAATTTTTGCAACTGTGAATAACTGTCTGATATCTAAACGTGTATTTTATCTAAATTGTATTTTAGGCAACGATGGAGTGGAGTGGACGGAATGGAGTATTCAATTTGGCACAGGATGCATTTTCACCAGACTTTTTTTTCTTTTCTAATACGCCTATCGTGGTTTGATACTGGTATGGTAAACTGAGGGTGGTTTTCCTAAATGGTTTCCCTCTCTCTCTCTCCACGAAAGTGGGATACACTTCCTCTAAGCTCAACCTTACCCATCCCTGACTCATTAGCGTAATTAATAAGTTAGCGTACAGCCCGAATAGATATAAATACGTGGTTCTAAATAAAAACACTAATTTCAAAAACGTTCCCATTTGATTTTGCACTTGATGAAACGAGTCGTTTGACTTCTGCACCTTTTGAGTTACAACTTTTCATTTAATCAAATATTGTTTCGGTTTAGATCATGTAACTCGTGTAACCTGGGCCCATAATCTGTTGGGCAGAGTAATGATCGAAAGAGACAACAGGCAATAATTATTCTTGACACGATTTATTGTGCAATCGGTACAGTTTTTGGCCGGAATGTAACTGTTCATTGGTTGAAAAGGGTTTTTAAGACAACAGTCATGCGACGTCTGTCGGTGCTATAGGGAACTACAAATGTGTGGGATAGACGAAGCTACAAAGTTGAAGTCACATGATATGTTAAGACGCGTATCTTCCCGTGCAAGCTAAACTAGTGATCGTTTGCTAGCGATACATTAATGTGCGAAGTATACCTCCCCTCCATCTACCCTATTATGGTTAGATATAAATACTATACTGTGGGCTTCAAGCTGAATTTATTATCAGGTGAGTTTCGTGATTGACTTGGCTACATCCTAGCATCGAGTGCTATCGACCAAGTGGCTCTGAACAAGTTGAAGCGCGAAAACGATTTAAAATTGTTATTCGTAAACAAAAATTGTGACAGAGCAAAATTTGACTCAACACACAGGGGCTATAAGTGAATTAGAATATAATGACACTGACATTTTATCCATAGGGTTAATTGAGCAATGTAACAAATTTAACACACACCAAAATTTACTCTTGATTTTATCCACAAAACTTAGTGAAGTCAATTTTCAACCTACTTTGTACAGTGAATAGTGGATTCATTTTACAATGATGATGATGATTTTCACTAATAATATAAACTTTGCGTTTAATCAGTGTACATCTAAAAACGAGAAAAATCAAATGAGATGTTGTATCTACTGTTTGCGTATGTTCTCACAAAAATGAAGTGAAAAAAACACGTGGTTTGGTTGGTTGGCTTATAGTAAATCAATTCCTATTTCATTTTATTAATAAATTAACATAAGTAATAAGAGAAAATAATAATTATAATGAGTACATAATTAACATAATATTTGTTTTTAAAAGTCCAAAAACTTAACAGAAAAGAACAGATGATATAAGCAGTCCCGAATGATACAGTAGTAAAAGCTTATGTTATAGTTTTAAATATAAGTTATAGGCTATGTGCATCAGTATTGGTGACGTGACTCGTGATGACTTCGTAAGTTCTTGCAGGGAAAATCTGAGCGGCATCACGTTTACCGCGATAAAATACTCGAAATCCTAAAACATCACTCACCGTTTCTCGTAAACTACTTGGACAATCACAGTAATTTTTTTTCTTCTGAATTTGTTATAGAAACCTTAAAAGACATGAGTATATTATTAAAATTCCCATATTACAATTGGTTTACTTTGAAAAAATTGTTTTCTATTGAAAGAACTATAATGAGGTTTTTAATGCGGACATATTTTCACTCTGTGTAAAAGTTTTTTCCTAATTGAGATAGATGGGTAGTATAAGTGTATGAAATTATCATCATGAACTGAATTTTATTTTGATATAAGACTCATTCCGCTAACACCAATACTTAGTTCGATGTGTTTAGTTACAAGCTCTTCATGAGCGCCAGGTTTTCGATTAACTGGAGATTGTTAAATAGACCGGTTTGTCATTCCGTTCGGTCACTGATTGACGATTGTGCTTGAAGGAAGGCTGGACATTATAATAGTGATTTAATAATGGAAGTAAATATAAGAGTTGGTTTGTATAATATCACTCATTACATCCCTTTCCATTCTTTTAGTTCTTTTTTTACTGAGGATATTTAATGTGCACTTTCTGAACACACTTATGATATCAGCACACGACTATAGAATAAATTAAAACAGTACTATGAAATTTTCCACATCCATGTTCCTATGTTGACAATACATCAAAGATTAATATATAGCATGTCAGGAATCTAATCCGGGACCCTTAACACAGAAGGTAGACGTTTTAATGACCGAACTGAATTATTGTTGGACAAAGTGGGCAACAATTATAAATTTAAGATCCATCCATTCACTAATTTACAAGAAAGGTAGAATGTATTATAAATAGAGTGCACAACCAAAAGTTATTTAAAGTAGGTATTTAACATAATAATAATAATAATAATAATAATAATAATAATAATAATAATAATAATAATAATAATAATAATAATAATAATAATAATAATAATAATAATAATAATAATAATAATAATAATAATTGTAAAGCTAGTAATATATCAGGAAAAATAAATGTAGGAACGGAATGACGGGCCGGTCTTTCTGACAATCTTCAGTTTGTCGAAAACCTGGCGCGCGTGAAGAGCTCGTAACTAAACACATCAAACTGTGAAAAGTATTGGTGTTAGAGAAATGAATCATATATCAAAATAGAATTCAGTTCATGATGATTATTTCGTACACTTGTGCTATCCATCTATCTCAATTAGAATTTTTTTTTACACAGAGTGAAAATATGTCTGCACTAAAAACCTTATTATAGTTCTTTCATTAGAAACCAATTTTTTCAAAGCAAACCAATTGGAATATGGGAATTTTAATAATATCCTTATGCCTTTTAAGTTTTTTATAACAAATTCTGAAAAAACTACTGTGACTGTCCAAGTAATTCATGAGAAACCGTGAGTTATGTTTTAGGATTTTCGAGTATTTGATAGCGGTAAAGGTGATGTCGCCACTGATCTCTATAATATAACTGGATGGACATCTGTGGCTAAAATTTTCGAGCTGCCATTTGCATACTATTGTGTAAGAGAGAAATAAACTTTCACGTATTTCCTTCTCTCTTACACCCATACAAAAAAATGTGGTATTTTGACATCGTTCATTAATTTGATTGAATATATGATATACATCAATGTATGATTAGTTAAATGAAATAAATGCGTTAGTAAAAGCTTTGGAGAGTATAAAAAAGTTCGAAACTGATGAGTTTTTTCTTTAAATAAGTTGATGTAGGTTAATATGTATGATGAGTTTGGAAGGAAGCTCATTTGGAAGGCCTTATCTCGTACTAGAATCCTACCCTATAGTAGTGTTTAGGTAGGATAAAAGACCTTCCAGAAGGGAATTTCTACTTCCATTCTAAATGGCCGTTCATCCTACCAAAATACTAATATATATGATAGTATTTTGGTACGAAATAAAGCCTTACATATTGGGATTCTTACTAAAATCAAGGTTTAGTAGATACCGTACTTCCTACAAGCCTATAACCTAAATTATTGTTTTAACGTAAGACTTCTACACAAAGTATCACTCAAACAAATAAAATTTAGTTTTTAGCTAACTTGTTTCATTATAGTTATCGAATTTTCAACATAATATGTTTTTTGAAAGCAATATACAAGATATGAGCCAACTTTTAAGAAACATAGTAGGTAATTTAATAGTACTTTCTACAAGCCTATAACCTAAGTGATGGTTTGAACGTCTGGAAACTACACAAAGTTTATCATTCAAACAAATGTAATCAAGTTTTAAGATACCAGTACGTTATTCATTATATTTATCGAACTTTCAATATAACATGGTTTCTGAAACAAATATACAAGCTAAGAGCCAACTTTAAATATAAGTGTAGTCTTGGCAGACTGTGAACAACATGGATGATAACTAGATATTTAAATATATTAAAGATTTTATTTGTATTTGTACAGTATTACCTGTAAAACTGAATTTATATCTTTTAGTGTAAATGATTCTTCAGCCAAGTGTGGTTTAATACTTAAATATTTTCAAACAATAACACCTATAATCATCAGATACATGGTTTCGCATAAGAAACCGTTAAATCTCCCCCCCCCCTTCACAATGAAGCATACGATAAACTTGAGCGTCACGCCTTGTTCCTTGGCAATGCGTATGTTTATGTCCATCCAATAAAATATAGAGTTCACTGGATGCCGCTCAAAGATTCCCTGCAAGAACTTAAAAATGTAGCCGTCTTGCGCGCTTGTGTCATGAATTCAAATATCGTCTGTACTTTGTACGGTGCCTATAGACTCTACTTACCTAATTTAAAAAAAATTAATATTTGATATCCATTATCTGATCTAAATAATCTGCCAAACTCCTTCACGACGAAATTATATTAATGAAAATCCATAATTTGAAGTCATACTAGTTAAAAATTGGCGCATTCAGCTCATCTGTTGTAACCACACTTTTGAGTCTGGTCAAAGAAAGTTTAACAAACCGAGCTCTGCTATCGTCTCGATCATAAACATTTAGTTAACATCGATACTAGGTCAACAGTGAAAACACGCCTATTGTGTTACGCTGAACAGCATGGTAACAAAGCTGCGGAGAGAGTTTCCAGTGAGTGAAAGTTTTTAAGTTTCACACAATGGTCACATCCTACTTTTCCCAACAAAAATTAGACATAAAATATGTGCCGATTATGGAGTAAAATATGGTAATGTTTAATGTTTAATTATATGTGGAACATTGATAAACAACACTTCTAGCTTTAGAAATGGGATATATTGTTTGTATTGCGAATTTTTACCCTACTAGCACAGTACACATCAACTCACGGTGCCTATAGAAGATTAATTAGATGATATCCTATTTATTTACTTAATTTATGACATTTCGAACTCAAAAGTTCATTGCCACACTTTCAATAGTATGCCACCTATACCCATATTGAGCAAGCTATATCCAGTCCACATCATTGAACCCTACCTATTCCAAATTCATTATTACATTATCCTCCCATCTGCGTCTAGGTCTTCTCAATAGTAGTTTCCTATTGGGTTTGGGCCCATCAGTCAATATCATTATATTATATAATTAAAATATATGCAATTAGCAGCACTTACTCTATCGTTGGTTTTTTATGTTATTCTATTGTCCATGAAAATGTATGGATTCTATTTAGAAAAAAATTTAAACTAAAGCTAAACTGAAACTAAAAAGAAGCCGGATGGAAAAATAAATAAAAGTCTGTCACAATCACATGGATCTCACTATTTGTTTGGTAGAATAAGTAAGTGGTATTGTTATTAGTGCTTCGATATAGTGGTAAAGTTTTACAGTAAGTCTATATGATAAATTTTTAACTCTATTGGCAGACATGATTAATAACATTACTAAAAATGGCCACTTTTGCCTATATAATTTCAAATGTAAATAAATTTATCCCCATTACTACGAAGTTATGCGGAGTTCAGGTAATAATTTAACATTTCATCAATTATAATCAATCACTTTGTTAATTTAAAATTGACTTAATTTTAATTTCATACTGAGTTGGACATTTCATAGACCCCCTCCTACAAGAATTCGCAAATGTAATTTATCTCTGTTTAAAATACATTTAGTGTCAGAGTCTACATAGCTAACAAGTTTGTTTGATCACCTCTTTTGCGTTATTTATTTTATATATTAAAGATAAATACAGGTACCACTCTTAATAATAGGATAGTACGTACTACCCGGACAAATTATGTGCAATTACCATGTATTTGTAGCAATGGCTATTTGAAGTGATATGAGGTGTATAACTCGCATTTTACTTGCTCACAGTCAATGAGGTCGGAATTTGAATCGTTCAGGTAGACCCAACACTGCGGATGATCTCCCATTAAAATTGTATTGGAGATTGCGCGTTACTATTGCAAGAGACTAAATTGCCATTGAAAAAGAGCTCAAAGTGCGAATCCTGGTTGGGTATACTGAGGGTGGCTTAAAACTCCTTGAAGTGTATCTTATTCAGTCTCCATGCAAGTGAGAATGGATCTACAGTTCTTCTAAATACCACCTTCCTCATTTCCATCTCAATTACCTTATTAGTGTAAACATGAGAATAACCTGAACAGATAGTAAGATGTAATGCACATTATTAAACTACTTTCATCTCTACCCATTAAATTAAGTTAACTTAATAATCCTTAAGTGTTGAACTAATTTATTTAAAAATATGAAATACAGCTGGGAATTATCAGCTCTCTCACATTTTTGTGGAGGTCTCGCAATCATATCCATAATACAAGACCTAATGTGCTTGTGACTTGGTATTCATTTAGTAAATTATATGCAACTAAGTTTAGCTCACAATCTTTTTGATGAACATAAAGCAACCACATACTATAGCACATTCATGACCTTAGTTTACTTGGATGACAGCTCAAAAAGTTACTAGAAATAGTCCCTAATGTATCCCTACGCCAACAGCTGACATCTGTCACTTTGGATAACTAATGAATACATGGTAATGTAGGCCTATGAATTTGATAGCTAACCACAGTAATTTAGGCAAGCATTATTTATATTTATTTGAGGTAGGACACACAGCTTATTTATCGTTTTATTTCACTTAAAAAATTATTATTCACAACAATTCACAAAAGTTCTAACGAACATAGCTTCAAAATGGTGACCGACAAATTTAAACCATGTGATTTAACATGATGGAAACAAGTTCTTAACAATACCACGCAGTGGATAAAAATATTTTATTCAGTTAAATATTTCCAAATATGATGAAATCTAATCATAAAATAATTTACTATGTAAAAAAATATGACAAGTATTTTATCTTTTCCAAGTAAATATGATGTCTGTATTAAAAAGTATTAATGTATGCACTTTATTACAAATTATAGATAACATTGCAAAACAAATGATAAGTAGGATTTTTAATGATATGTTAAAAATATTGTTTTGGATTGGGTAAAAAGAAATTATTAAAAGTAATAAAATAGTGTGAAAGAACTTAAGTTTACATTATTTTAAATGTAAAATATAACATATAGGTAATAAAAACATAACATTGAAAACTAAACAGTGATCTATTACAAGTGTTGAACTGTCATCAGGGTAAAAACCTATAATCATGAACAGACTCTAGGAGATTTTCAGTTATTATTTTGGCAACTTATTCTTACTGTTACATTTTTAGATATTTTTTGGTAGGAAGATGCTCTTTTAAAACACCCTTGTTGATATGAGGTTCATATTAAAAATATATTCTATATTCATTGTCTTGCCTAATTGCATTTTGTTTGATGAAAATAATGTTTAGGATAAGATTTTGATGAGTAACTTAAGTGAATTTATAGTCTTTAAATTTAAAAATAACCCCTGGACTCTGGAATTGAATACAGTAGGCTACCTTTGGCTTATTACATCAATGCTCTTACCACCGAGCTATCCAGGAGTCATCCTTCATACATATTTCAAGACAAAGTTTGTGGTGGAGATGCAGCTAGAACCGTATGGTACCGGTACTTAACAACTATAATAGCTTGGCTATTTTATCCAAGTGAATTTATGCTTCATCATGGAATAGAAAATTGTTCCAGAATTTTAGTTAGTAGATTAACATTTACAGAAACAAGGGCATAAGTTATTCACAAATTTATGTCGGGGAGGGGACCAAACTAAGAAACTACCTCTTGCTTCGAGTGACTGCTGAAAGTATTGGTAATGAAAGCTTTGGAGGGCAGGGTGAAGTGAGATACCGTGGCTTTCACTAAACACTAGTTAGGTTACACTAATTAAAACCGTGCAAGTTTGTATTTTTAATATAACCCGCCTCGGTGGCTTAGTTGGCTAACGCGTAAGTCGTGTTGAGCTCGACTGCCAAGGACGGGGAGACCGAGGTTCGAATCTCGGTCGGGTGAACTGGAGGTAGTTTTTCCTAAATGGTTTTCCACTCTCCCTCCACGCAAATGCGGATTCACTTCCTCTAAATTCAACCTTCCCAATTCCTAATCTATTAGTGTAATTAGTACTTAAGCGTATAACCCGAACGGGTAGTAAGACGAGGTGATAAATAATAATAATAATAATAATATTTTTAATATATTACTATTGATAGTGATAATTTATTCATCATTAATATATTGTTGGAATTTTTTTCATAAATAGTCCTTTTTTTTACTCAAAGGGGGTAGCCCCCTTCCCTCCTCCCAGTAGCTACACTTCTGTAAACAATGCAATAAGCTATTTACATGGTTGCAACTTATTGAGTATGCTCATGAGTAAAACAAAGACTAGCCCTATATTTTCTACCAAAAATTTAAAACCTTTAATTTGCAACAATTTTGTTAATGTCTGGATTTAAATCTCATGCCAAACAAAGTCCTTTTTATAATAATTGTTGACAAATTTTTGCCAAGATCTCTCACGTGCTTGGTTTAATTTCATGGGAGAAAACGATTGTTAATATACATATATACTGCCAAATATTGCTCATACATGGCGTGCAAATTCAACAATTATTAGAAATTGATTCATGTGGAAGAAAGAGTAACTTATATATTTGATACACCAACCTCACGCCAGAATTCTCCAAATTATGCCAAATGCATTAATATCACATTATAAAATGTTGTATTTTCTCAACATTTCTAAAAAGAAGAATAGTCGCATTACATGAAGGTTTATCATAAGAACCGTGGGCTGTTAGTTTGACATGCCTGCCACTACTGCCTACCACTTAACTGATAGTATGACTGCATTATAGCAAAAACTGTTAGCATTTAGCTATACTTTATATTTTCTTTAGCAACTTAACATTAATACATTTTAAGAAACTTCTTGTGTTTACCATGTTTTCTAAGATTGATGTGAAATGAATAATTAAATTTGTAAACTAGATTCGATCCATCTCTATTACACTAAGTATATTTGTGTATTACATCAGTGTATTTTATATTCCCAGGCACAGCAAGTTCGAACAATGTATGCAGATTGGCGAATGATTCGAGATTTGAAAAGAAGGAAAATGGTTGAACAATATGCAATAGAAAGACTTAGGATTAATTCCTTAAGGAAGAATGATATTCTACCTCCTGAATTACGGGTATGTAGATTTATCTAGACTACATTTATGGTATCTGCTAAGGATACCTAGGAGTGAAAAAATGTAACAGTAAGCTTGACTCAAACCTATGGTCTAAGTATGGCTTCAGGGTTACTCTAAACTGGAATATACTGGACCAGGTGCAAGGGGTACATCGCACCTGCAACCGTGGATCCAAAAGGGGCCTGAGAATTTCCTGGATTCTCAGGAAATGTTTGTTTATATTGAAGACCAGCATTCACATTTCCACTACTAGTAGTATTACAAACTAAATTATTAGTACTGTATTTGTAAAATATTTTTTGTCTTATTGCTTTTTTACTTTTTTTAAGATATAAAAGTATAAATTGTATGTCACTTTTTGTCTCATTTTTTTTCTCATATAGGGTTAGTTAATTAATGGAAGGGGAAGGCCGAAAAGCTCTATATTCACTGATAAAATTCCTCTCAGAGGCCCTGTACTGGACAGGGTTGAGGTTCGAATCTCGGCTTGTGTGGCCAACTATTTGGTCATCTCGGTTTGTCTATGGGTTTTAATTAACACTAGTCCTATTCTGGTAACAAAAAGTTGTCAAATCAGTGGGAATTGAATTCTAGTCTTTTGGCTCAAAGTCGAGCACATTTTAACACACTTCAACAATAATATATTGTAATCAAGTATACATTTTCTCCTGTAACTTACTCTTGAGAATTACACGCATCATTTGGCTTGAATACTAAGGTATAAACCTCGTTTGGTTTGATGACGACGAGGGTGACAGGATTTAAATCTTGGTTGGGTGTACTCACCATTCTCACAAATACAGGTTCATTTCCTCTAAAATTCCACCTTTCTCATCCTGACCCTATTATTGTATGTGGTGCACAAAAATATCGACAGTGACTTTGAAAACCATCCATATCAACTGCTTACAACCTTTGGAAGGTTCAGTTAAGCAAGATACCTCCATGTTCCTCTTTCCTTTCACCATTCTTCTCTTACCCGCACACTAACTATGAAAACAAACAATTTATAGTTTAGTTTTCCCAAAGAAATAATGTTCATTTTGGCTTTTTACTTTTCATTTACATTATTGCAGGAGATAGCAGATAAGGAAATTGCATCATTTCCTCTCAACTCGTGCCCTACACGCATTCATAGCCGATGTGCGCTGACATCGAGGTCACGAGGGCTTGTCAAGCGATGGCGACTCAGTCGCATTGTCTGGAGGCACTATGCAGATTACAATAAATTGAGTGGTGTACAGAGGGCCATGTGGTGATTGAACATGTCATGTTTAATTCAGTGCATCAATGATCTTATATTGAACAGAGAAAATATGTTTTTCAAACATGTTATACCACTAGAACTCTGCATAATGCTTTAAGTTAGTTTTAATGATTTATTTAATAGCTGTGTAGCAAAAAAAAAAAAATTAAATTAAACTGAAGAGATAAAATTATTTTTCAAACCAATGGATTGTTAATATTACAAAATAATGGATTATCAATAATGGAGAAGTCCCGGTTAGAATCTTGGCTGAGTATAGAAAATGGCTTTCCATATGTAAATTAATACTGACATTTTACCAACCCCTTCCACACTAATGTAGTTGCACTTCTAAACCTTCCATATCCCTACCCCATAGATTGCCATTAGTAACCAGGTAGGGTTTGAAGTAAAAAAAAAGTACATGCTAATTATATATAGTTTGTATTTTTCATATTGTTTATAAAATTTGAGTGGATTTTATTTTTAAAATTTAGATAAAAATTTGTTCTCATGTAATTTTATGTACTTTTAAATGAATTTTTTAATGTTTTGATGAAGATAAGAAAAAAAAATTATAATATAAAGTGTAATAATACTTTACAATTTATTTAGACTTCTAAATTGTTGGTCACTTCGACTAAGCCGTGCTCGCAAGAGAAATAAAAAGGCAAAAGTTATATCTGCTATAAGGTTCTTCTATATACATGTTTAATTTGGATTTTCTAACACACCCGTTTCGAAATTACGCATATTTACAGTTTTGATGGGGTTTAGGGGTGGCCCATATACCTCCTTGCCAAATTTAAATGTTTTACCATATCAACAAATGTTTTTATACAAGTATAAAAAAATCTAAAGGGCCCCGAGCACCCTTTCCAGTCCTTTATTTTGAAATTTAAAAATGGCCAGTTCTTTATGGCCGTTGGGAGGGGATGAGGGGCAGTAAAGGAGGCACTTTATACCTACCTCACAAATTTCAATCTTCTGCCACACTGATAATTAGTTGTTGTTTTTTTAATTTTGAAAACCCACAAGCCCTCACTTAATAATTTCAAATATATAGTTCTTATTTATATATTTTGTGTAATTCTTCTACATTCTTAGCAAATTTAAATTTTATACGTTACCTAAAACATTTTCTCTTTATATCCCCCCCCACCACCACATCTTTCCCAGAGTACAATTTTAAAATAAAAAACATTCAGACTTTAATTGTTATTTGCTATTTTAATTGTTATTTATCTCTCTAACAGTTATGCTAAATTCCGTCCTCGTTTTCATTTTTTCATGTAAATTTTCTGCCGACCATTAAAAGTTCTTGGTTGCTATGTAAATTGCGCCCTGTGATTATATTTATATATATATTATTTATGTTATGTTAACACATAGAAATTAAAATGATGTAACTTTATTAAATATGGAAGGTTAGGTTAAGTTGGGGGTCGCCCATGGTATAAAGTTCTTTGGACAGCGGGTAGTAATTTGTACCTCCCGTCAGTTGATCGGTCACAGTTGGTCCTCAACCCTCCACATTATAGTTAGATTTTTTTTTATTACTTTATATTGTATTTCATATGTTGTTTACATTTAATACGGGATGGATTTTACACCATCTTATGCTAACTATGGGACTGAATTTACATTGTCTAATGTAAATGGTGGTACTGAATTAACACATGAGCTTAGAGTAATAAAATCTCTTCAACGGAATTTACGTCAACTCTTTTATACAGCATGTCAAATTACAATTTTCTGCCTCACCAAATTTATACTAATTTATAACCTTATTTATATCCCCTCTATGTCCATCGTTTTCTGGGCCCCATTTTGAAATTTGGCATTTACAGACATTTCAGGTTATATGATGTAATCCCTCTACCTGCCTACTAAATTTCAGCTTTACTGTTCATCTATAAGTGGCTAGTATTTTTATGGCTACACATACACAATTTTTGCATTAGGATAGGCCGATATAGATTTCAGTATTACGCCTGGATATCAACATTTAATTACACTCATTTCTCATTCCGTTTAGATAGGGATGAGTAAGGCCAAATTATATAAAGAGTATATGCATTTGCTTGGGAGGAGAGTGGGAAATTATCTAGGGAAAAATACCTCTCACTATATCCAGCCGGGATTCAAACTGTGACCATATCATCAAAGGCAAACCAGATTAGACATTATTTACACTTAGTCTGTGTGCCCACCTATGTCTGTGATAAATATAATTTGACATTGTAACATGTGGCAAGTGTAAGTGTGTAACATATCACATATGAACACTTATTACACTCTCTTACAACGATGTCAAATGTGTGTTCTTGACAGTGAATAACCACAATGAAATCTTCCTTAATGGACACCTTTGAATAGTGGATTATCCTTTATAATTTTCCCGGTAAAACATAGGCTCTTACAGCGAAACAACTTCCTGGGCTTCCTAGAGCCTAAGCTTGCCTCCACATATTGAAAAACATTAAATAAGCAAATTCTGTTTACATCATTTAAATGAACATAATTATGAGCACAAACGAAGCCGATTAAAATGATGTAAACAAAATTTGGTTACATTATTTTTTCATTTGGGGAGGTCCAGCTTGAGCTCAAGTATTAGATAAAATGGCAAATTTTTTAGCATAAATGTTCATCTTTAGGCAAATATGAACACAAACGAAGCACAAATGATTCATGCATACACAATATTGTCATATTGATTTTTCTCAAAATGTGGTGGGCCAGTTTGAGGTAGTGTTTTCTTCAAGTTACGGAATAGGGAAAGCTCATGTTTGCCTCCCACATTAAATCTTCTCTCCAATGCTTAATTTTAGAGCACAAATATCAATCTTCGGGCGCTTATTAGCATAAAAGGAGCACAATTAAATGGAACAAACACAATTCTATCACGTAGTGTTTCTAAATAATTAGCTCGAGTTAGCCCACCATATTAAATATTCTCTAAAAGGCATACTTTAGTAACACAAATTTAATGTTCATGTTTGGGCACATATGAGCACAAATCAAGAACAAAAGATTGAAAAATTCTTAGATGTGGTGGGCCAACTTAATTTATGTCCATGAACAGTATTTACTGTAGGAATGTCAGTAACGCCACTGTCTCATGTAAAATGTGAGCAGTCCTGCCTTCTCCCTCTAGTGAAAGTTTATAAAATAACCTATGTAATATGTATAGTACATTCACGACCTTAGTTTACTTAGATGACAGCTCAAAAAGTTACTATAAATAGTCCTTAATGAAGCCCTACACCAACAGCTGACATCCGTCACTTTGCATAATTTTAATGAAAACACATGGTTATGTATGAATGTGATAGTTAACCACAGTAATTTAGGCCAATATTATTTATATATTTATTTGAGGTCGGGCACAAAGCTTATTTATTGTTTTATTCTACTTAAAAAAATTATTCATGGCACTTTCACAAAAGGTCTAATGAATATAGCTTCAAATGGTGACCGACGAATTTAAATCATGTGATTGATCATGACGCAAACAAGTTATTTACGATGAACACCCTAGGTATTGGATAAAAATATTTAATTCAGTTAAATATTTCAAAATACGATAAAATAATCATAAAATCATTTAATAATCTTTTAATCATAAAATCATTTAATAATAAAAAATGACAATTATTTTCTTTTCTAAGTAAATACGATGCCTGTATTAAAAAGTATTAATGTATGCACTATATTACACATTATCGTTAACATTCCAAAACGAAGAATAAGTACTATAAATTATATTTTGCTTTTTGTTTTGGATTGGGTAAAAATAAAATATATGTAATTAAAAAAACTTACATTCATAAGAAAACAATGATATTTTACAAGTGTTGGCGACCCAAAACCTAAACATATGATTTTTGAACTGTCATCCAGGTAAAAACCTATCATGAACAGACTCTAGTAATGACCACGGGACTTCAAGATCCTACCTCCCACCCCTTCCTGTCAATCGGTGGGCGTTGTTACAGCTGTTTAAGCCTAGTTTATATTGTAACACAACATGTTGGCCAACACGATCCCAATAAGTTCGCAGTAATGATTTGATCGCTGTGGGTCTCTTTGTGACAGTTATAGACATAGGTTTGTTTGTTATTCGTGTGCTGATATAATTCGTCGGCAAATAAAATGTACGTTATAATAAATTTAAATTAAATATATAAAAAATTATTTCAATTACTACAATTTAGTTTTTTTTGTCATTGCTGTACTAGAAAGCTTCAGTGAAACCAGCTAGCCTTATAGAGATCTAGTAACAAGATACCTGAGTTTATACCCCGCTCTCGCTCCACAAATATTCTACTTCCCCCTTGCCATTAGGGGAAAAAAAAGAAAGAGAAAGAAAGGACGTTCAAAGGGAGTTTAGGATATTAGGCAGGAAAAAGGACTTGTGTACATATATTTGAAGACGTGACAACAATGCCAGAGCTAAGCGTCATAGATTCACCTTGAGTAGAAAACTTACTCCAACTTAACGATAAAAGCATTTGCGCTCGGGTATATAGCCTGAGAGGAAGTGGAGGGGAGGTCAATTTACCCCACTCTCTCATAATTGGTCACTTAGAAATGAATTTTTAGGAAGTCAATTTTTTCAACCACTGGAACACCCTTAAACGTGTCATGAGCTGATCTGATTGGCTTTCCAGCTAGTTCTGGTATAATTTAATAGATAGGGTAGTAGTTTTATTTTACTAGAACGAGAACATCCTCCTATTTTATAGAACAGTATAGGCAGGTAAAAATTCTAGAATAATATGAAAAATCGCTTCTTAAATAGGAGTTTGGTGATTTTTCTTCAACAATCTTGCAAAAATTAAGAAATAGGCAATCACAAGGTGTTGCACTAAATGGGTTAATACTTTCAAGTGCAATACTGGTATGTCTTGTCATGAAACATTATAATTTACAACTTAAGTACTAGGCTTGAATTACATAAGACAGCTCATTGAATGATTGTCAAATATTTGATCCTGACTTCTAATAGTTTTTTTAAATGCTGTTTTACATTCTACAGCTTCAAAAATAATGTGAAGAGTTAACTTTCAAGCTTCTTGTATTAAGGTTATTGCAACTAATAACTTATGGTCATTAAATTATCGGCAACACAATAATGTGGTAAACTATGCATTGTATTTGTAATTCTGCAATTCATATGATGTATCCTAAATCCTAAACTAGAAATAAACAAATACTCTTATTAATACAATTCGGCATTATATCGTAACACTCCTTTGACTACTAACAGATAAATGGAAACAAATGTAGATCATAAACTATATTTAAAATTGACTACTGGCTTGTCCCTACAGGCTTCCCCTGTTCCTAAAATTTATTCTATGCATTTTACACATTTCCTCTATATTATAGTTCTATTTAATGTTTAAATCTTTCATTCTAAATTATTTGCGGTCTTGGTAAATATGGGTTTGTTCCACTTGCTCCCTCTGGGTGTGTATAGAGGACTTTATTTAGGAAATAAAAATATTTTCAAAGAAAAACCACACAATCCCCCGACCTAGATTTCATTCTATCAGAACCCATCGGGAGGAAGTGTAGATCACGCAACGTAACTTCCTAAAAAACCAAACCAAACCAAAAACAAAATAGAGAAAAAATTAATTGGTAAAGAATGATAGGACACATAGATAGGAACATGTAAAAGGAATATAAAGAACAAACACAGGAAACAGACAATGGATGTGAATATATAATTTATCTCTATAAGAAAAACCTCTTTTCGCTTTATGGGGTACATGTTCCTTTCATTCCTTACCTATTTACATTTTCTCCCTTTTGTTTTTTTGTTTCCTCTTTTAGAAAGTTTTGTTGCGTGTTTCACACACCCTCCTGATGAGTTTCAATAGAAACCTTGGATAGGGGTATTGGGCAGTAAACATTGATTTTCTCAAAAAGGCAGCCATCACCTCTTTGTCAATTGGCATAAATGTAGTGTTAACTGTGTTCTTTATTTCATTGTAAAAGCCATATTGTGTTTGTTCCTTTTTATATATTTCTATCCATTTTTCCTGTAACTTCCAAATATAACAAAATGTACCCTATAAAGCGAAAAGAGGTTTATCTTATATATTATAAATATATTTTAAAAGAAAAGGGACTCGGTTTTAAAATCGCCTCAAAATAAATTTTAATCAAATTAAATATAAAAATGAATTTGTGTGTTTCTTTCAAACGAGTCACGCAAACCACTTTGTTTTTTTCTATTATATCCCTCTATAGCAAGATATTCATTAACTGAGGTTTCTTTTCAACTCCTGTATACTTTTTTGTGCACCCCAAATACTCTGTCGTCGAGTGTCCACGCCTTTGCTCCAGTTATCATTCATCTAATTAGACGACGCAAAAGATCAGGAGAGCAAATTTAAATTGTATCCATATCAAAGTGTAATAATTGCTTTGCTAAAATTAAAGTCAGAGTTGTTATTTTAAGGAGCGGTTGTTTACATACTTTGCTTGCATGTATGGATTAATAAGAATAAACAATATCCTCGTTTTTAGTCATACCACCATTGCCTTGGAAATGTGAATGTAAAAATGCAAGCCACTGTGCAGACTGACCTGTTAGTGATTTAAGTTTTGACAATAATTAATAAGTGAGGACAGTTTAATGTTTTATGATTGTAAATATATTTGATCAAAGTTAAAATAATTGAGCTACCCTCAAGTTATTTTAATGGTCAAATGATCATAAGGTGTGTGTGAATGGTGATTTTTTTATTACGAATATTTTTGAATTGAATGGGGTTCCCAAATTTTTTAGACCAAAGAAGCCCTTACACCATAAAAAATGCATGCTGGAGCTCTCTTAAAAATGTTCAAGCTAATATTATGAACATTTAAATTTTACAAGTCTTTAGAACTTAATACTTGAATAAATTTCACATCTACTTATTTGTGCTAAAAGTAATGCAAAATGCAGAATTGCAAAATGAATAAATTTAAACCGGTATGTATATTAATTTATTAGTGGCTTCAATAGGCTCTCTTTTGATCACTAAGTGCTTCAGTATTTGAGTTATTGGTATCATCTGTAAGTGCAAATCATCTTCTCACTTTAGCCTTTTTTCCTAAATTTGGTCTTTCTGGTGGTATAAAATTAAAGATTTTTGCTCATAAATAAATGTTGTTACATAGCACTTGCAAAATTTAAGTTTGATTAATTATTCCATGGATATTTCAATTGATAATTTTTTAATTTCTTCCCGTTGAAATTTGGTTTTTAAACTAGAAATTTTCTATAAATTATTCTTTCTCTTTTGAAGACACATCCATTGACAATGACCAATGTCTTTTATTCAAATTTAAAAAAAATTGCAATCCTGACGCTATTTTATAGTGTAAAAAACAAATAAAGAATTCTCTAAAATAGCTTCACAGAGCAATAACTATGGTGGAGCCCAATTTGAAAAACGCTCTAGAATGGTGAAAATTTCAAACTGAATAGTTAATAAAATCTATTACATATTTGATATATTATGGTGATCAACAACACAGAATAAAGTCACATGAAAGATATTCTCACTGAAATTCAAACCTTTCATTGCAAATACACGTCATGTTGGACAGCAAAATTATGAATAAAAAATATCACTTTCTATGTTATACCAGACAGAAGTACCCGGCGTTGCCCATGGTAGACACACGATTCATTTTATTTGCTTCAAACAGACAAAAAATGAAAAATCTCTTCATTTTATTTATTTTAACCCAGTTTTTAACTAATCTAAAAAAAATTAGATCCAAATTTTAAAATTTTGGCTTCAGGGTGCACATGAGCTACTAATTTTTAAATTTCAGACCTCTGTGTACGATGGATATTGTGCAACGTTCATTACAGACACACAAAAATACGCAAACACTTCATTTTATTAATAGAGAATTTATATTAAATAAGGTTTACAAATTTTAAGGTTAACTTTTAAAATAATTATAAAATTCATACAAAATTTTGGAAATAGTATGATTAGATATAACAAAAAATATTAATTCATTGCTATTAGTTTGAATAGAACCTACAAATAAAAATTGAATAGTTCAAAAGCAATAGCAATTAAAGAAAAAGGGACATGCGTTGGAGGCCACATGGTCTAAAGCAGAAATCTGCAACCTTTTTGATTTCACAGGCCTATGGGTTCAAAAAAATGAGCAAAATATTTCAATTTTGTATTTTTATGAACACAATTGTTTATTTACTAAATCTTTTGCGGACCAGATAACATCAGTCTGCAGGCTGGAGGGTTGCCAACCTCTGGCCTAAGATGTCACACCTGTAATAAACTAGACCTGGAGGCAACTCTGGCGTCAATCACCACAAGTGGCGAATTTGAGTCTGCCAGCTCTAACAGTAAAATAAACTTTTCTCCGACGGTTGTAACTTGTCATGTCCTGCATATCATTGGAAGCATTCCACTTTCAGATATTCAGCCAATATTTCTGTAACTTGTCAGACAAAAGAATTGCCAAATTTCCCATTAAATTGACTTATTTTTTCAATTTTATGAAACTGAGTAGTTAAAGTGTATGTTTTGAATAAACTTGTTCAAAGTGTGTGCTGTTTTAAATGTTCAATGGAGCAACCTAATTTCAAGATTTTTACATGAGGCGGCGAAATTCACTTCTTATTCGCCACATCTGTGGCTACATTGAAAAATATGTTGCCCAACTCTGGACTATACTCCTGATAACAGGGAGATCGGAACTCAAATCCCAGTTGGGTGGTTTTACACACAAATATAGATGCACGATTACACATCCTCTAAATTCAACTTTCCTCATCCCTCACTCATTAGCTTAGTTAATACATATGTGTATAACCTTAACAGATAGACATGGTGCTAAAAAATTAAAAATATAGCTTCAACTGTTATTTTACTAAATTCATTGAAGTAATAAATTAAAATAATTTGTGGCAAATTTAAATTCACGGTGAAAACCGTGCTGCTGGAAACCTGCCCCAGTGGACTGCTACGTTCCTGGAGGAAGTTCTCTACACACAAGACACCTTGCTCTCTTGCAAGACTCAACTGTTATGACTGCCCGCTCCACAATGTTGTAATCAGCGGCCGTCTCCAAACACTTGTATTATTATTATTAGTACTGCGTCTTACTACCCGTTCAGGTTATACGCACTTACGCTAATGTGTATTGGTAGGATGATTGTGAGATGAAATGGAGGACCTACAGTTTAACGTGGAATCCGAACCACGGTGAAGGCCTGGCATTCCTCACATTCACAAGTTGTGATTAATACACGTCTTGTCAGAGTTGAGGGAAGGGTTTGGCAATCAGATAAATCTGTGCTGGGACCGAGGATTGAACCCTGGACCCCCAGCACTAAAGTCCAACACCTTACCCCTAGACCACCAGGTCACCCTCCAAACACTTGTAGATGTTCTCATTTGTTTCCTTTTCCTAACACATCCTTCATATTTTGTATTCTATTCTAACGAATCATAGCAACATCCTAGAGGTCATCAAGGACTAGTAGATGTACAAGCGGTGGTCACAATGTTTGACACGTCGGTCTCACCGTTGATATAGACAATTAGCTATGTTCGTATGACATAATTTTATATGTTAGGTTTAGTTAACCATTTTCTATGTCAATGAGACATAGTAGTTTTGAATGTCAGACTCATATTTCGTTACAACATTGATCCTGTCTTCACTCTCGAAAGACTAGAACATTAGTGAATGTTTAGTGGGCCGATAGTGTGGTCCTGAGCCCTCTATTGCTCCACCTTTTAACCTACGATGATGCAAGCAAACCTACACTACTGTCAACAAAGCATCCACTTAATTAGGTTCTTGTATATGGCCCTTGATGGCCAATGAAGCGGATATCAGGGTTTGAATACCTGTCAGGTGTACTCAAGAGTGGCTTTTTCTAAATGGTTTTATACTCTCTCCACATTAATGAGGGAAGATTACCTCTAAAATTCTACCTTCCTCATTTTACTCCATTAGATAAATATAGTAAAAATTAATTATAATAACTACAATTTGACTATATCACCCTACAAAATGTATACTAAAAAGGTAGCATTTAAAAAAAATCTACCAGCATTTGCATGGTAGAGCAGTAAACCATTTAGGAAAAGCAACCCTCAGTAGACCTGACTGGTATTCGAAACCCCTCTCCCCAACATTGGCCGTCTAGTCTACTGAGAGAATGACAATTGACAATGCAGCCAACATAGATGTATAAGTGGTGTGAAGGGGTCAGTAGATTGGACAAATCTAATCAAGTACAGTGAGTATGAACATGTCAGTGTCATGCACATTAAAATGTGTTTTTGAATGTGCTTGGTGTTCATACAGTCTCAGGCAGACAATGCCACTTAAGCGCATTCGAAAGATTGATAGACATAAAGTGCTAATACTTGCATTTTCAACACCACAGATATTCGGAAGTTACCTATAAGTATGTTTATCAAAGGTGAAAACATGAACAATATTATTATTTTTGAATATTAGTATTAGAGTATAAGATCTGTGTTATGTAACACTTTGATGCACCCCCCTCCCCCCATGTAACAACACGTAGACATTAGAGTATAAGATCTGTGTTATGTAACACTTTGATGCACCCCCCTCCCCCCATGTAACAACATGTAGACATTAGAGCTCCCCCTCCCCTCCTTCAAAGTGTTGTGGTTTATGGACAACCCCTAATATGGTCCCTCCAACGAAGAATCACATCCAAAATGGTTCTCTTCCCACCCATTCTTTTTAGGACTTTTCCATTTGTCTGTCTTTCCCCGGTTCTTCTCTATTTCAAAGCTCTCCAACTATTTATTTTCCATCTTCCTAAAAGTGATTGAGTCCAACAATATATTAGGGCTGAACACTCACAGCCACCATCAAGATTAATTAGTCATATTTTAAAAATCTTAGCTCAACAAAGATTCCTTCACTCGAGTGCTTATTCCCAGTTACAATAATTCTAAACACTAGTTTCTTGTTGATCAAAGGTTGTGGCTGTTAAAAGAATAATAAAAACCCCCCATACAACAATCAAAACACAAAAAATTTAACCAAGATTCATTTTGAATATTCATGAAATGCAGAAAATACATCACAATGCCTAATTGCCTCTATGTTAATTTCGTTCAAGACTGCATACCATATTTGCATTTTCAAAAATTTATAATGCCCCTTGATTTTTTTAAAAGATAAAATGTAAAACGCTAGACTTTAGTTGAGATAAAGGCATGATCATTTGCTTTGCTCAACTCCAAGATCTTGCTCCCATAAATAGCGAACTCACATAAGTGTGAATGTTATTTTTACCTAAGATTAAAAGATTCAAAACAACAGAGTAAAATAATATTGGTTTTATTTGTCAATTATTTTATAGCAATGTACATTAGAACTGTACAAAAATATAAAATCCGTGGAATGAAGAACTAGTCGAAAAGACCTGAAAGCAGAATACAATGCAATTAATTTTTTAAAAAAGCAGATTGGACTATGATATACAAAAGATTAAGATAAATGACAGAAGGGAGAACAAATTTACTCAAAACCATTCCAAATTGTTAGAAATAAATGAAGATTTACATTGATTCCCCAAAAAATATTACAAATTCTTACACCATTATCACCTGGGGATTCGTTGAAAATTATTTAGTTCACTTTGTCAGGAACATTATAAGACTTTATTTAACATGTTTTAATCACATAAAATGTTGAGCACTTCTACAGAAAATTATTTCCCATGAGAATCATTTTTCCCCTCCTCACAGTTTAGGGCTGTCTTTATTTTTCATAGCGTGTCTGCATACTGAGCTAAGGATCCCAGGTTCGATTCCCTGCATGGCCAAAAAAATTATCATTGGTGAAATGTGGGTTTACCCTTTCACAGTGGTAAATTAACAGCCGGGTACTGGATGTTGTGCGTGTCCTAGTGTTAAGATATATTATAAGGCATATGAAGCTATGTCAGGCCTAGCAAGCCGGTAGTGGAGAATATATGGTGTCACAGGCTGGAATCGGTAATGGGTGGAAAAGAAAATAAAGTATAATACCAGTTCAAACATTAACTTCCATGAAAAAATTATGTAATTTATTCTCTTACTACCATTTTATCAATAATGTTGAAATTGTGAATTTTCCATTTGAAAACTAAATAAACCTAAGCCTAGTGCTACTGTTATTCTTGCAGAGCATTAATTTACTGTTTTTGGTTTAAGTATACATTTTTTTAAACTCTAAAATGAACTTATTAGAAACTCTTCATATGTGGCAGTCTTTTAATTTCAATAAGCACTTGGTTTATACCATTACTTATAAATCTATAATATTCTCAAAATGTTTACTCACCAAAGCCCATGTCATCATCACTCTCTTCATCTGATTCTTCTTTCTTTTTCTCTTCCTTCTTCTCAGCTGGGGCAGCCGCTGCGGTTGCTGCAGCTGCCGCTACGGGTACTGAAAGAATCACAACATATTTTCTCAGAAAAACAACCCTCGGCTAAAATAGTACCCACATCTAGACAGTATCCTATGTTAGTTATAGATGTTGCTGGCTAGTACAGCAGGAGCCGTTACCACCAACAAATAAAATTACCATGACTGACTTAATACTTAAATATGAATATGGAGGCTTGAGAACAAAAACAATTTGTTTGCATGTAGGTAGGTAAAAAAATGTGTCAAGGTTGCAATTTTCTTTTCGGAAACGGTTTGTTCAAGAATGTTGATTAAGTTATAATTTTTATAAACACATCATCTCTAATTTTAACAGTGATCAAATATCGATATAATTGACATTTTTCAATAGAAAACAGCCGGCTTCATAAGAAAAAATAAGAAAATGTAACAATTAATAAACATCAATACATTATCTTAGAAGGGGAGTTGAAAATATTAACATAAAAATTTCACTCGTTCTCGAGAAAACTGTTATTTCCAAAAGTATGATTTTTCTGCAAGACCTATTATTACTATTATTAGCACCGCGTCTTACTACCCGTCCGGGTTGTACGCACTTACATTAATGTGTAATGGTAGGGTGATTGTGAGATGTAATGGAAGACCTACAGTTTGACGTGGAATCCTAGCATTCCTCACATTCACAAGTTGTGATTAATACACGTTTGGCAATCAGATAAATCTGTGCCGGGACCGAGGATTGAACCCCGGACCCCAGCACAGAAGTCAGACACCTTACCCCTAGACCCACCAGGTCACCCTTCTGCAAGACCTGTCCGGCAGCTAGCGCCATCTACAGTTTTCATGATCCATCTGTTCTTGTTGGCGCGGAAAGATACTTTGGTTGGTTGTGAAGCCACACCATGCCTTTCACCCTCCCGCTCACCATCCCACAAAATAGGTTTTAGACTTGCATTCGACAGGGCCAAGGGTTTAAAGTCATACCATTTTATATATATATAATTTGTGTCTGCTAATCAACGACAAATTAATTTACAGAAAAATTAGTATCCATAAGATAGTGGGAGTTTCCAATAAAAAACTAAACAAGTAGTGTACCCTCATTTTATGTATGTCATCAAAAATAATCAGCAGCTAATACATGACAAAATAATATAATCATTGGATACACCTTGTGTTAACAAAGTAAAGTCTATCTACTGTAGGAGTGGTGGTAACCAACAACCAGGAGAAGATTTTTATTGCAAACATTTGTTGAAAGCCCCTTATGTTAACCTATGTGGAAAAAGTATTATTTTCTTGGTCTCAATCAAAAGGGCTAATAAACGCTTCTAATAATACCTAAGGATTACTCTATATTTTTTTTAGCACTGCATTATACTGCCCATTCAGGTTGTATGCTAATGGTTTTAGGGATGAGGAAAGTTATGTTTATAAGACGTTTACCCACATTTGTGTGAAGGGAACGTGGGAAACCTTTAGGAAAAACCACCCTTATTACACCTGACCGAGATTCGATTCATGTCATCATCACAGTCTAATCCATGCCTTCTTAAACTATATGTCGCAATCCCGTATGGGGTCGAGTAACAATGTGTGGGCCGCGAAAAATTTGGTAACAGTAAAACGTTTTTAAATGCCCAACGACCAAAAATTAATTCAAAATCAAGTGTGTAATAAGGTGTTTTTGGTAGTACTCTCCAGTGTTGCATCGCGCGACTTCACTGCAGGAGACATACTTCCCTTCAAATTTTGATTCTAAAAAACAAAGTTGGGTTCATCAACCATACTCAATTGAAATCAAAAACGTCAGTCATCTACCATTAAAAGTTCAAGAAGAATGTGCTGAGTTATCAAAAAGTAAAAAGGAGTTTCCTAAACAATCATTAAATGAATTTTGGCTTGGGATTAGGAAGAATCCAACAATTTCTAAAATGGCTCTAAACATACTTCTGACATTTTTTTTTACTACATATTCATGTGAAGCGACGTTCTCAGCATTGATGATTATAAAATAAAAATTTCGATCAACTCTGAAAAACTTTGAAGATGCTCTACGCCCTGCAGTACCAAAAATATTCAGCCAAGATTTAATTCTTTATGTAAAAATAAACAAGCACATCCCTATCATTACTATACAAATTTGCTTGTCTTTAATAAATGGTCAAATTATATGTGTCCCATAGAATATTTAAAAAATAACTTTCTTCATGATTTATCAGTAAATGTTTGATCTGTACACCTATTTTATATACCTATATACTCAGGGCACAGACAAGAAACACACCTTATGGGAGTTTAAAAACATTTATTTTATTCATAAATATACATTTTCTAATTTTTAATATATTTTTATTACACATTGATTGATCCACAAAATAATATATCACCTTTCTAAATGTCAAAATGTGTTTCAAAAAGATAATTTGCATCTAAATCTCACTACACACATGTTCACCAAAAACAGAGCAAAATCTGCTTAAAAGGAGCAACAAGTAACATGATGGATTAGATTAGCCAAATTAGTATAGTTGTTAGCTACAATTATAGCCGCATCTAAATATCTTATTATTTAAAAATTACACCTGGACACGGTAATTAAACCTGAGACCTTTGGCTTAGTATGCCAATGTTCTTGCCACTGAGCTATCCAGGAGTCGTTCCATGGCCAGTCATTCTTCATTCATAATAAGATAGAGTCTGTGTTGGACATGCAGAAATCATCAGCTACATATTCTGAGCAATCAAGATTGCGAGCTATCAGAATAATACAGCCACTTTCAAATTGGAGCTTTATGCTGCCAATTGTATGCATGTACACATCATGATTAATTTTTCATTCATTTTTTTTTATTTAGGGCGGCTTTAACCATATTTTGCTAGCACTGCGTCTTACTACCTCTTCAGGTTGTATGCATATGTACTAAATACTAATTGAGCTAATGTGTCAAGGATGAATAAGAGTGAATTTAGAGGAAGTGTACCGGCATTTGTGTGGAGGAAGAGTGGAAAATCATTGAGGAAATGCCACCCTCAATAACACACGACCAAGATTTGAACCTCGACCTCACTGTAATTGGCAGTATAAATACCCCCCACCCCCTTCCAAGCTGAAGGTGGACACATCTGGTAGCTCGCGATCTTAATTTATTGCTCATATGTAGCCAACGGTTTCTGCAAGTCCATCACAAACCATGCCTTAAAATATATGAGTGAAGGAAGCATGACCCCGGGCATCAGACGAAAATTACTGGTTATCTTAGTGGTAAGAGCATTGGCATACTTTCAAAGGTTCCATGTTTAATCCCCATGTCTTGTGTCATTTATCAATTTAAAGAAAACCATTCACATGCTAGCAGAAACGTATGTTGAATAATGATGCTTTACAACACTAGCTTAAAACAGCTAATTACCAGCAAGTCTTCAACTCTTTGGCATTGTGAATTTATATTTGAATAAATGTGTCACAAAATTACAAACATTGGGCCTAAAAAATAAAGTTGAAATTATATATATTTATCATATATTGTTATAATATTTTAAAGTTTTACTTTGAAACTGGAGTTGGTACATTTTTACCAATACCAACTCCACAGCTCTGAATTGTTATTCTCTTATTTTATTTACGGGTGGATTTAAACATGTACTTTAAATTATTATATTGATGGATGTTTCCACATTACGGTATAGTGGTATTTTGTCATACAGCTCACCCCATTGATAGACCTACATATACACTTTGCATTTAATAAGTAACTTTTTATAAAACTACTCAACTACTCACTCAATGAAGCTGTTTACTTGTATTGTGTGCCTTTGTGCATAGACAATAATTTGAGTCGGTTGGATTTGAAATTTGATTGAGTCTTCCTCACAGAACCAAACATGTTAAAATAATTTTTAGTTGTGCTAATATCCTGTGTTTTTGGCTCAGAGATTGAGCATATATATATATATATAAAATAGTTTATATGATTTTTATTAGTTTAATTTTCTATTAAGATACATTTTTTAATATTTGATGGTTTAAAATAACATTTAAACAGTATAATAAGAGTGTATATAATAATATTGTTTGATAGATTTAATAAAGGAACTAGGCGAATATTAATTTATATTATTTTTTGTCTGCCTATTTAACAAAAACACGTCTTCTTGATTTAATGATATGAAGTCGTACAGGCCCAATGATTTATTTTAATGCCCGCAGTACTTTGAACATCCAAAGGTAGCATAATAAATTGTCTATTAAATGTGGACTTGAATGAAATGTTTGCCGAGATATTAGCTGTCTCTGTACATCAAGCTTTGTTCTGGTTTTTCGGAAAACATGTGAATCCATAATAATGCTGTCGGTAACCAGCCCCGACCAATTTAAGAACATAACAAATTTGATGAATCAGGATTTCCCTAAAGTGGGTACCTATATCATTAAATGAGTGTGGAGGAAATGGGGTGTGCATATAGCCTTCCCGACCAAAGAACAAATTATTTAGGGGCATTTTGACTAGCCCAGGCCAGTAGACCTATGCTCGTGCAATAGTAGCAAATTGTTAGGGCCGTGCAATTAAAAATTAACTATTACAATCCATTCATTCATAATTTTATAAAACATAGGCCGCCGGTAATCCCACAAACATACTTCCCAAGTCAGAAAATTAAAAGGTTTAGATATGAAGTTGAACCACTGACCTCCAACAGCAGGTCCAGCCCCTACTCCTGAACCAACATTGGAGATAAGGTCCTTGACATTAACCCCCTCCAGGGATTTGGCAAACAACCCAGGCCAGTATGGCTCTACGTCCACAGACGCTGCCTTCAGAATTGTCTGGATCTTTTCCCCCTAATACAAAGATGGTACAGTACAATGTGTAAGATTTAATTAATAAGTGACAATGAAAAGCTAACATAAGGAACTAGGTTTAATAGTTACCTTTACAACAAACATGAATTAATTGAAACATGAAAAGTTGCCAACTCAAGGTGACTTAAAAATGTTATTTTACCTTTATTAAAGGTTTTAGGTTTTATTTGTGGCACTGTTAATGTACTTATAAAACATACACGAGAATGCCATTTTTAGGTAATGCACTATGTGGGAATAGTAGGCAAAGGCAAAGAGGTCGAGATTCCTCAGTTTATTTCTGCCATATTAGGGAATATTTTACCATCAATTAAAAAAAATATTCCAATGATAATAAAATTGATAAGTTAATGTAAAATAATATTTAAGTTAATTTAAAAAGAGTCACCTTACTCACAAGGTTTTAAATAATATTTAATTGAAGAATGTCACAACATGGCACCAAGTATTTTAAGAGGCAATGGGCCTCTAGAACATTTTTACTTTAAATCATCCCAACCCAACTAAACCTGATCTTCCAAAAGTCTACAACAGCTTTTTCATGAAATTCCAGGATCTTAAAATTTCTTGCACTAAAATACTAATTTAATTTTAATGTTAATCTACAATTATTTTACAATGATTTAGCTATTATTGGAAATCTGCTTTTGTTGTCTGTATAGTTGGTAAAATTAGCTCCCAATATTTTTATCAATTAATTTTTAATTAAATCTAGTAATTTCCATGTTTACAGTTTTCAGTAGTCACCTATGTACCTATTCCTGGGCACATACCTCCCATCTGGATCTTCCCAATAGGTTTACCAGTCAGTACCCTGAATCAGGTTCTAAAATCTCCCATTCGCACTGTATGTCCTCCCATTGTAATCTACGAGACTTGTTTATCCTAACAATTTCTTGTGATGAATATAGTAAGTTTTGCAAGAGTTATTCAAATACCAACAAAGTCCTGACTCAGTGTTAAGAGAGACCCTATGGTAAAGCCCTTATCACATGTTAATGTTGTCAGTAACGGCAAGTTAACAGTTCATCTCAACAGCGTTAAATGATGGTTGTGTGTGTCATTGTCTATTTTTTTATGGCATTTTCTGGGTCTGGTCTGACTTTCGTTATATTTAAAATATTAAATTATTATTATTATTATTGGCACCGCGTCTTACTACCCGTTCGGGTTATACGCACTTACGCTAATGTGTAATGGTAGGGTGATTATGGGATGAAATGGAGGACCTACAGTTTAACGTGGAATCCGAACCACGGTGGAGGCCTGGCATTCCACACATTCACAAGTTGTGATTAATACACGTCTTGTCAGAGGTGAAGGAAGGGTTTGGCAATCAGATAAATCTGTGCCGGGACCGAGGATTGAACCCCGGACCCCCAGCACAGAAGTATGACACCTTACCCCTAGACCATCAGGTCACCTTTTAAAATATTAAAAACTACAAAAATTCAGTGAGCTAATTTGCAATGGTAGACTATACATGGTCACGCCTGTTTAAAATATTACAATGGTGTTCCACCAATCATGTAGGTCCTTCGCATAGTGATATGAGAATGTTTGTTTACTTCAGGTCTCAGGATGAATCAACAAGTACCTTGATTTCAAACACCTTTAATTTATTTTCGTTAAGGAAGGCAAAAAGACCATGTTTCACACTCAGAGAGCAAAGAGAAAAAATTGTTTTGTATATTCAGAGTTATGTACATTCATTGAAAGCGGGCGGGATGTCAATTTACTGACCGAGTAATAGCATGCATTTCCCGAATGTAGTCTTTTTCTAATTTCCACTCTAGAATAAAATATACCAAAAATATTCAGAAAACAAGGTGAGGTAGATGATAAAACAGAATTCGAATAAGAGCTTTATAAGACTCGCTACTGGTTGGTATAACATTCTTATATCCATTTAAATAAATATGCCTATCAAACCATTTGGGTCTGTGTGTTATGAGAGTTTAGCAAAATTAAGTCAAAGTGTTCAAATGTGCAGGTTACATTTACAAATAGAATATTATAATCCATATGACCCATGCTCAACACGGTGATAAGTATACTCACTGTTATGGCTACATCATCATCAGCCAAGATCAGGGCCGAGTAGACACAAGCGAGCTCTGCTTTGGAAGTCATTTTAAAGAGTCAAACTATATGGATGTCAATAATTTTACGTGCAAGTCCCCGATTCGGGCTTAGCTTGATGAACAAGCACGTTAGATTATTTTAGACGAAACCGGAAGAATACAATCTACACTGCCGGAAATAATATATGTGTCAAAGAGTGTTGCCAACATTGAAAATACACAATACCCAAGTTTCTGTATCTTTCCTTTATATAATAGCAGGACTATTTATCTCTATTATATAACTGGATGAAATGGCTGAAATTTTCGAGTTGCCGTCTGCATACCATTGTGTAGGAAAGACAATTTTTTCGGGTATCCCTTTCTCTCTTATATACATACAAGGCAATAAGGCATTTTGACATTGTTAACTAATTTGATTAAATATATGAGATAGAGCAATGTATGATTAGTTTGATTAAATAAATGTGTTAGTAAAAGATTTAAAGAGCATAACAAAGATCGAAACTCATCAGTTTTTTCATTAAATTAGTTGATGTAGGCTAATATATGCAATAATTTTTAAAGGATGCTTGTTTGGAAGGCTTTATTTCATACCGTACCAGAATCCTACCCTATAATAGTATTTAGTTAGGATAAAAGACCGTCCAGAAGAAAGTTTCTACTTTCGTTTTAAATTACTGTTCACCCTACCAACATAATAATATATAATATAATTCTGATGTGAAATAACATACCAACATCAGGGTATAATAGATACCGTACTTCATACAAGCCTATAACCTAAATTTATAGTATGTCGTTCAAACAAATGTAATAAAGTTTTTAGCTAACTGGTTTCAATATAGTTATTGAACTTTCAACATAACATGGTTTCTGAACACAATATACAAGATATGAGTCAACTTAAAACAAATGGTAATATAATAATACTTTGAGATAACTGAGCTGGACAGAGATCTGCGTATGAAATTTTCAGACTTGCTCACCATTGCAAAAGAGAGAACAACATTTTCTGAGATTTCCTTATCTCTTTTATACATTCAAAGCCAAATAGTAATTGAACATAGCAAGATATTTGATGTGATTTTTTAAAGATAAATTAGTCAATGCTTTATTTAAAGTAACAAAATATGTTATCAAAATCACTGACTTACATATTATATAAGTTCAAAACTTAAAAACATACGTAATAAATGATCATTTTACAGCAATTTCCTTTTACAATATGATCTAGTTTTAGACAAACGTTGTTTCATACCCTAGATCAATTGTGTACGCATCTTCCTAGGGACTTAAGAGTCCTGGGTTCGATTTATGACATTGCTGAAAGGTTTATCCCATTGTAGTTTCCTTGTCTTACCCTCCTCCTACATTATATAAGTTGTTAATAGCCCTTGTCTTATGTATACTAACAGGGGTGGGATCAAGAGTTTCATGCACCCTAGGCTTTACATATTTGATCTGTTGAAAAATCTAGTTTGTATGGTTACTATTAGGAATAGTGGATTAAAATTTGAAGAACTTATTGCATGGTAGGGATAGGTGTAAAGGTTATTTAGAAAGCTCTTTTGACATGGGAACTTTGTATTTCATAATGTATTTAAATTACACTTCTTTTGAAGGTAGTGGAAGTCAGAAAGTTTTTGAACTGTATCGTACGATCAGAATTTAAAGTCATATTCATAGGATACTTTTTAATGAAAGAGGAAGTACTAGTTTGTCATGAGCAATATTCAACGATTTGTTATTTGTTGCAAATATTACTTTTTTTATATTAAATTACAAAAACGCATTTACTTCCTTTTTTATGTGGTAGTTTAGTCCTTGCCCTCTCCGTGAACATTCTAAGGTAGTATCTAGTAATTTGTTTGCATAGTTTGATTGGGAGGATGGCTGCTAATTTTTACTTTTTTCCGCAACCAAATGGGTTGCGTGTTACTGGGTAACTTCCGTTTGTTCTCAGACAATATTACTCTGTTCGACTCAAGCGCCCCACTCTGTATTTCTTGTTATGTGTTGCAACTTCAATTTAATTAATGTTAGTAAGGAGGGTGCATATTTAGTATAAATTGTACTTTTTCACAGTAAGGCAGACTGAGATTAAAATGTATGTAGTCTGAGAAGTATATGACTATTTTAGCACGAATCCACATTTAGACATCAATATTAATACCACCCAGCCTCCCTGAGTATGGGAAGAATCGAATGTTTCATATACACCCCCTTTTGACAGATTTAGCTACTTGCTGTTTGGCCAGAAGTACAAGCAATTAAGGAAAATCAAACTCCTTGAAGATGACACTTATTATTTAAGACAGAGGACTCTTTTCTTGGTGCGTAGCCTACTTCTAAAGGAGGACTAAATTCTCCCACGTCTATGATCAGCTAAGAACAAAACGAGGTAATGTGGATTACGGTTGTATCGTTCTGATTACTAGCCACTAACCCTCTCCCCGTCAACATCACGTAAGATGATGAACGGCGAGGAGGGGGGTGCTTCGTAGTAAAAATGGTACAATATTAACATAGCTAATTATCTTTGAATCACATGGTTGGTGTACTGGTTTACACTCTTAGCTCACATAAGGAAGATTTGATTTATATTGGAAATTTTTTTTAGTGTATGTTTGTGAGAATGCTTTTACTTCTAATGTAACTACTAGCGTATTATAATATTTTTAGTTCTAAGATACAATACCCCTTGCTTTTAAGTTAAATGACCACCAGAATGTAAGCTCGCTATTCGAACCTATTAAAATACACCTCCACCCAACCCCTTCAAATCAATTTTCACCATCGATGTCTTGAACTACCAAGGGATATTGTGTTTTCAGGTCTACCAACTTTACTTTTGTGTACACTCCTGTCATCACCCACAAATGCCACAGGATGCCCCCCCCCATCACAGCCAGCAATCCTAATTGTCTTTAATATGTTTGCGGATGTAAAGTTCATCATAATGTTGCTTTCTACATTCTACTGTCGATCCAGCTCACTTAGGAGCTAGGTTCAATTATCATTTTTCAAACTTTGTTTTAAAAAGCTCTCAATTTGTTCTTTTGGTACAGAAGAGAAAGCACACTTCAAACCCGTAAAGTACAATGGGTAGGGTTATAATTTTGCTCTTAGCTTAATAGCTCAAGACAGAAAACAAGATGACAATAGCTTACAAACGGAATAATAGCTACTATTACCTCAATGAATTCTAATAAATTTTTTTGGAATACTGGATTTCGACATAAAGTCACGTAATTGGTTTCACCCATATTTAATCCTAAACTTATCATTTGCTTCTTTCAAACAAAAGCTCTGTAGTCTTTCTCCTCAATGTCACCCAAAAAACCTAAATAATTTGGATACGTCAACAATTGATTAACTTCATTTAATGTCAAACCGCGTGTGTTGTCATTCATAAACCTAACTGTGGTTTCAAGTACTAAATAGTAGAGGGGATAAGACATATCCTTGTCTGAGATTATTTTGAATTAAAAATTTATCAATTACTTTATTTTCCAGGCACTTTACTCCAAGTTCCCTTTAAACACATTTAATTAAGCCTGATCAATTTTGGGGGTATTCCGAAATTCACTCACTCACAGCTATCTATCCAGAAACACATAACACAATAGCTTACATTAAATTCCAAGTAGGGCCTAACAACGCCATAATTGCTTTAAATACGTCTGTATTCCCAAGTACAATTTACGTTGGTCATTAAAACATGTAAAGATATTATTATTGTACCTCACATGGTCTAATTATTGCACACTTGTTTATTCGACATAATATGTGATACGAACATATTGCACAAACACAGCCCCTTTACACGACACTCGCTCGCACACCTCTCGTCCAAGTCTACACGTTGCTATTCCATGCAATGCCTGTCCTGTCTCCCCTTCGCAACAACCAGTCTTGCCAACCTCACGCAATAAGTTTCGGTGAAATACTAACATTATTATGTGAAAAGCAGATATAAAAATATACATTTTCATCACACTTGTTTATGTTGTCTTAATTAATTATTATAAATACTATAATTATTACTAAAAAGCTACCTCTCATTACATTTAGGCATTAGCCTAAATGCAGTTTTAATAACACTATCTTACAATACTATATTAATTAACAAACTATTTCTTCTAAGCTAAAGACCAATATTATCTTAGTTTATTTAGACATTTTTAATAACTTCTTGTGATTAAAAAAAATGTAATTTATTGTCTATATCTCACTCAATGCATTTCGTTTGTATAGTTTCCATTAATGAGCTATAAATTTTATGGGAAGAGTGTTCTCAATATTTAAATAAAAATGATAGATTATACTTAATAAAATAAATATCTTTGAGCTAGTCTCCTTACAAAAATAAAATATTTTTTAAAACTTGTCCCATAATTTATATTTAAATTTTTAATAATATCTACTTAATGAAAATAATAAACAAATATACGTTCTATCTGTATATTCTATACATAATTAGGCAGTTTTAAATTTAAATTGGTAATTATTTTTGTGTTGTCTTTCTGAAAAACAGTTAAGGATCGATATGATTTTCTTAAATAATTTTCTCTAAACAATAAAAATAAAAATGGCGTCTAAGAACCAAATAGTCATAGACACTCGCGGAGAGTTAGCCGAATTAGTGAAAAGAAAAGCTGAAATCGCAGAAACTCTTGCAAATTTAGAGCGGCAAATATACGCTTTTGAAGGCAGTTACTTGGAAGACACACAGCTCTACGGCAACATCATTCGAGGATGGGACCGTTACTTAGCCAGTAACAAGAACACTAACAGCAAAGCAGACAAACGGAATAGAAAGTTCAAAGGGTCTGAAAGACTTTTTTCCAAGTCCTCTATCACGTCGATAGCAGCTGTTAGTGGACTGGTTGATCAAGCCCAAGAAAAGGATCGCAACAGTGAGTCCGAGTCCCAAACGGGAAACAGTGGTAGCGAGGACAATAATACCGGGAAAGAATCTGGTAAGAACAACACTACAACTGTTCATCACAGCCCCACATCGGCGATGAACGGTACGGTGACAAATGGCAGCACCGTTCCTGAACGTCCTGTCACTCCTGTGAAAGACATTCTTATGAAAGATTGTAAAGTTCTAAATCGTTCAAACAGCAAGAAAAACAGCAACAAGAAAGCACGGCATCGTTAACCTAATAAAATTATTGGACCAGTGAATTAAGACTTATGAATCCGACCATGAGCTGTAAATCACAGGTTACAATTCAAACCACCATGTTTATAAGTGGAACCTTAATGTTCATCTTACGCTAATCTTGAACATAAAAGTTTTATTAATTTTGAATGGTCCGTACTTGTCTAAAACAATATAACTGTTGAATTTGGCTTAAATTTGATCATAATCAAAATTATAAGCTTACATTAGATAATACCATTGCTGTTCTGACTACTTCTTGAAAATTAGCACCACAATAACTTAATTCAAAAGTTAGATGTTGAAAAATTGTAGGCCTACACAAGAATCGAACATGGGTGCACCATTGATCCCCTACTGAGCTAGCTTTGTCCTGGGCTCAGGGTAACTTTTATTATTATATAGGCCTAACTCAAAAGGCAACGTCTTTGATGGACGTGCGAGATTGTCAGCTGCATATTGTTTTGGATAGCTCAGTGGTGGAGTAATGTCACACTAAGCCAAAGGTCCCAGGTTCAATTCCTATGTCCAGATAATTTTTCAACATGTTCTAAAGTTAATATATGTGAATGACAGTCATCTGTATCAACTGTTGATTTCAATGGATTTTGTAAATGCACATGCTAAAATTGCAGGTGTACAATTCATAATGAATTTGCATTCTTTAAGCTTAGTATGTGTTCTCCTTGTCAAGTATACACTATAATACAATTTAAGAAGACTGGATGATAAACATATTTGCGACCACAACACTATTTTCTTTTCAACAATTTTGAAAATTATTCTATGTTCAACATTTTCTTGCCAGCTGTTGTCAAAGTAAATAGATAGTTTGGAAATTAAAATAACTTATTCTATTTATCTTTTGTGGTAGGCCTAGTTTAGTTTTAATTTTTAAGGATTTTGCCTTAAATTCATTTAACTATTCTTACTTGAAAGACTGTCAAATGTTTATATCTAGGTATTCAAAGTAAAACAAATTATGGTGGTAAACATAGGAGTATTATACTTTGTTTTGACAAAAAATTTAAAACAAATATAAACAGTTTAAAGTAAAACATCACATCAAGGGTGTGCAAAAATAGGCCTACTTCGTTTCCATTTTTGATTTCAAGAACATAGATAAGGATGAATAAACATCTTGGGTTAAAACTCACTTGAGTTTAAGGTAATTGTGAGAGTGACACTTAATCTATTCTACCACCAAAGCGGGTCACATGTTTTTTCATTTTTATTTAGCACCGCGCCTTATTACCCGTTTGGGCTATATGCTTAAGTACTAATTACGATAATGGGTTAGGAATTGGGAAGGTTGAATGTAGGGGAAGTGAACCCGCATTTGTGTGGAGGTAGAGTGCAAAACCATTTAGGATAAACCACCCCAAGTTCACCCGACCGAGATTTGAACCTCAATTTCCCTGTCCTCGGCAGTCAAGCTCAACACGACTAGCGCGTTAGCTAACTATGCTACCGAGGCGGGTCACATGCTGTTAATCACTAGATACTTCTCTAGATTCTCAGCAGTGAAATGCGATATATTTGCAGATAGAATGTTTTTTATAATTTGAAAAGCTGAGTTCTACTTCACACGATGTCAAGGGACAAGATCTCAAATTTGTCGCTTCTGAAGAAGTTGAAGTTTTCTCCTGCAACGGTATGCTGTTTCCTCCCAAGGTGTCTGCCACTGATCCCATTACCCACCAGATTTATGCTCACTGGAAGCTATTTAACAAGTTTCAATTTTCAAACCCACTTACTTCAAACAAGTATGCCGCAACATAGCCTACAATTTCTAAGAAACTGATCTCTCATGTTTAGCAGAAATAGACTCTTATTCATAAAATAGGCAAAAACCAAAAGAGTAGGCAACTATAGGCACTACAAAATTAATATATTGTACTCATAATATTAAATGCAAATTTATCTCATTTGCCTATGTTTTACAATCAAGGAAAAGAAAAGGCAAGCCCTATTGATAGTCTGTTCAGCATTCACTTCTAAACCTATTTCCTTACTAGCTTCTAGTAAAATTTCTGCATTTCTTGCAGTAGTGTACATCAAAGCTAAATCATCTGCGTATCTTAGTGGGTAGCTGCACTGTACCGATTAATGTCACCCCTTTCCTACTATCTTGCATTGCCCTAATAGCACACTCTAAGGTGAGATTAAGAGTAATGGGGGAAGTGCATCTACTTGTTTCAACCCATTAAGTATTTCGAAAGTATCTGATAAGGGACATTCAATCTGTACCCTACCTTTCATAACAATCAATCAATCAATTAGCTTGACAAGTGTTTTGGGTATCTCGAACTTAACTAAAATTTCATATAATTTATTTCTTTATTAACTAAATTATAGGCCTTTTAAAATCTATATAATATATGGATAAACCATCATGTTGTATTCTCGCCTTTTTTCTAATATTTGCCGAATAGTAAAACTCTGATCCGTTGTTGATCTATTTTGTCGAAATCCACACTGATGTTCCCCAACTATTTCCTCTGCATATTACGTCAATATCAGTAAAATTATGCTAAATAAAATTTTATAGCATGTTGGTAGCATTGAGATGCCTCTATAGTTATTACACTCTTATTTTATCTACATTTTTGAAAATAGGTATTAAAACACCCTCTCTTCCATTCTTGTGGTAATTCCTCATGGGTCCATATAGAACATAGCAATTTATGAATTTATATTACTAACTTTTCACTACCTCCCTTTATTAACTCTGCTGGAATTGAATCTATACCTAGAAATTTATGGTTCTTTAACTTCCTAATAGCTTATTTGACTCAAAAATATCTGGATCTGGGGTTTGTGGATCAGCAGTACGGATTTCAATACTCTCACCCAATTTTTATTTATTTATTTACTCAGAATGTGTTTATAAAAAGAGCCAAAATCGGCTTGTATACATATAAACATCCAAATGTAGGCGTGGTTACATACATTTAGGAAAGTGAGATTGATTACAGAGTATAGATTATTTGTCCTCACCCGGCCACATTATTTTAGATGCACCCACCTCAACGATAGTAAAATTACAAATAAACATAATAGTACGGTATGTACAAAAAACATTTACAAAAGGCAAAACAACAATAAGTACGGTATACATACACATTCTGCTCCAATTTATAATATCAGTTGCTACAAAATTACAGATATATTTTCACCCATATATCACCTGATCAACATTATTTTCCAGAATCTACCTCTTAACTCCCTCTTTAAAAAGATCAAGTTTTATCATCTTTATTTCTTTTGGTATTATATTGAAAAATCTTACTCCCTTAATCTTTGAGTAGAGTCTAGATGTGGTTGTGTTTACTCTGTTTTGGAAATAATTATACAGACTTCTTGTAGAGTAATTCCCCTTTTTATATTCCCAAATTTTTAGGTTACTAATAGTTGGGTTGTGTTCAAGTTTATATGCCATTACAACCGTATAAAAAAAATAGCTTATGTTAATTTTAAAATACCCAACCTTTTAAGCTTAACGTCTCCGTACTCACCGCTGGGCAGCTGAAAAATATTTTTAGTGCTGTGTTTTGTAGTCTAATTAGTGGTATTAAATGGCTACCCCAAATTACATTTAAGTAGGACAAGTGCGAGTTAACCAGAACAAAGTAGATGAGCTTTAACATGTTCGGAGAGAATTTGTAGGAGGGTTTCTTGAGCACCCCAACTGAACCCCCCTCATTTTTTTTTTGTGATATGGCGTATATGTGGGTTCCAAGATAGTGAGCTGTCAATGGTCAGACCGAGATATTTTGCTTTCCTTATTTCAGTACGTTATTCCCAAAGCTTATCTGGTAATTATCTATATTCTTTCTATCCTTGTTTCCTGGTCTAGTAAAAATTACCTAATTAGACTTTTCAAGATTCAGCGACAGTTTATTGACTCTTAACCAATGGTATAACAATTTCAGGTCTGTTTGAATATTCTCTGCTATAGTTTAAAAAAAATTTCCATTGTAAAATAAACTTGTGCCATCTGCATATGGTTGTAAATTTACCTGGAAAATGTCGTTAACATAGATAATAAAAAGTACAGGCACAAATATCGAACCTCGAGGAACCCCACACGTGACACCACGTGCAGTGCTTTCATCAATCTTTACTATGAATACTCATGTAAAGCACTACATAACATACAGCATGTTTTTAAAAGTAATAAACTTATTCTTTGCCAATGGCTTGGTAAACATGTCGGCCATTTGGTCTTCAGACTTTATGTATTTCAAAATTATCACACCTTCAATCTTTTGTTTGATAAAATTGAACTTAATGTCCACATGTTTGACTCGCTTGTTGTTTTCAGGATTGTTTCCTAGATTAATTGCTGCTTGGTTGTCAACATGGATTACAACATGATTAAACAATTTAAAATCATCAATTAGCTTTCTTAGCCAACAGGCTTCATCAACAACTGAACTTAATGCAATACACTCTGCTTCGGTAGAAGACAGACAGACTTACAGCTTGTTGTTTCTTTGATGACCAGGTAACAATACACCCAAACATTTTAAAAACAAAACCTGATGTGGATTTTCTATCATTTTATCAGTTCCCCAGTCAGAGTCCACAAACCCACACCTAATTTCATTGCTCGAGTTGCTATTAAAGACAAGTTTTCAATGTAATGTGTTTTTGACATACCTTAATACTCTTTTTATAGTTTGGTACAACACATCATTTGCATAATTTTGGTATCTACTTAAATAAGATATACTAGTACACAAATACGGCCGTGTCCCTATAGCTGCATACATAAGACAGCTTATAATTTGTCGACATTTAGACTCCAGTTTTATGTCACTTGTTTCAGGCCTAATAAATTGACATTTATTTTCCATAGGTGTGGACATAGGCTTATATTCTAACATACCAAATCTAATCAAAACTTGCTATAGGTAATTTGTTTGGAACAGTTCAGCAGCATTCCTACGGTCTGGAAAGTCAGGGAAAGTCAGGGAAATGACAATTCACGTCGCACTTCAGTTTCATCGGAAATTGTAAAGCCCCAGAAGGAAGGTGTTTCCAAAAGTGAAAGTAGTGTAGTGGCTCGAAGAAACCCTAACACTTTTGTTATGAAAGATAATATACATAAGGCGGAAGTCATTTGGAATTTGCAAGTTATTGACAATAAAATGTATTTAGATTCGTGCAATAATTTATGTACACTTTTTCAGTTATGTTTCTCGAGTGTTCCATTGACAGTGCCTTTACTCTTGTGGAGACAAGGCTGCATATTTCATTGTGCATGGCTTGGCTCCATTCTTTCATAACAATTTACTGGACCGCCAAAAATCATGTAACAACTTTGTAATTTGTTTAGATGAGGCATTGAATAAAGTTATTCAACGAGGGCAAATAGACATTGTATTCAGATTCTGGGACAAGTAAAATCATAAAGTTGTCAGTCATTGTTTGGACAGTGTTTTTTTCGATAGAAGCACCGCCGAAGCATTACTTAAGCATTTCTCTGATGGTATTTCTCCTCTTCCAGTCTCTAAGTTTATATAAGTGTCAATGGATGGCCCAAATGTAAATCTAAAGTTCATAACACTTCTTCAGGAACACATAAAATCTGTCACAGACATTGAAGTATGTATTTTGATAAATCTGGGGACATGTGAGCTTCATGTTGTTCATGGTTCCTTGAGAACAGGAGTGGAACCTATCAATTGGGATAAAAATTGCTTATTGTGTCACACGTACTACCTATTCAATGACTCTACAGCTCGTCAAGCATTGTTTACCCAGTTGACAGGGTGTACAACTTTTACATTGAGGTTATGTGGTGTGCAGTGGTTAGAGAATGCAACGTGCTTTCAAAGGGCATTACAAATTTGGGACCACGTTAAATTTCACAAAGAAGAAAAGCTTCCTAAAACAAAACCTTTAGGGATACTGAGAAGAGCAGCATGTGATCCATTCCTGAAGTGTAAACTAGCTTTCTTCAAAACAATTGCAGATGGATTTCAGCCTTTCCTTTTTTATAGGTTTTTTTAAATATATTTTGTTATTTTTCCATCATTCTCCCTGAACTGCGTTCTTATTCTTCCATGAGAGGTGAGGCAAGGTCCGCTGTAGGGGAGGAGGAGGCCGAAATAAGTGTAATTAAATTCATATTTCCAAATGAATAGTTCCATAAAATTATAGTGGAAATTTTCTAAGAAGTTGCTCAGGGAACTTGGGAAAATAGTCAGGGATAATTTTTTTACAAATACTGTAGGAACCCTGTTCAGTCACACCTCTTTCTAGGTCTTGGTTAATACATATACCTAAGTAGTTAGTTGCCAAACCCAAATCCTTCATACAAAAAAATGTCACTTAAATAACCCTTTAATACATAAATTTCTTCCCTGCTTGTACCAAACAACAAAATATCATCTACAAATAATAACAAGTACACTTTGCTCTCAGCGGCACATTTGGTATACAAACAAAAATAATTTTGAGAACGAACAAACCCCTTTTTTGTGATTATTGTCAAATTTCAAATTCCAATATTTTGGCGACTTCTTTAGGCCATATATTGAACTTAATTTATATCACCATACAAAAAAGCACTTCGAACGTCCATTTGGTGGACTGGTAAACCTAACCTATTTGCAATACCCAATAGAATACAAAATGTAGTAATTTTCGCCACAGGAGAATACAAATCATACATTTCAAAATTTTCATTTTGCTGGAAGCCTCTGGCTACCAGCCGTGCCTTAAATTGAGTTGGGTTTCCTTCACTATCATGTTTCACTCTGTAAACCCACCTATTATCTATTACACATTTGTTTACCGGGGTTGGCACATTTGTCCACGTATTGTTTTCAAGTAGCACACTTAACTCTTTGTCCATAGCATCTTTCCACTCATCAGAATGAACACTATTTATTGCTTCTTCATATGAATTTGGTTCTTGCAACATGCTTATGGAACTCATTTCATTGTCTTTATGCTGTACAGGTTTCTTCGTAAATCGTTTACCAGCTTCTCTCGCTCCTTTAATGTCAGAGCTATCTTGTGAGTCTTCTGGCTGGGTTGCTTCTTTCATTGAGTCACGATCTTCAAAGTCACTGCCATCTGGATTGCACTCCTGAATCTCAATCACCTCCTGGTTATTTTAGATTTCCGGCGTGTTCAATTTCGGAACTAGGCCTATTTTATTTCCGTACTCTTGAACATTATTTGTTTGGCATTGTTTATTATCTTTTACAAAAGCTATATCTCGTCTCATTTCCACTGTGTTTGTGTTGGGGAAGTAGATCCGGTACCCTTTTGTATTTTCTCCGTAGCCAACGAACAGTCCATTCACACTTTTTGGGTTCCATTTCTGTCGCTTTTGTTTTGGAACATGTACATGCACTTGTGAACCAAATATGTTTAGCTTACTTACATCATACGTTTGATTAAACCAAAGTTCATAAGGAGTTTTATCAGGTACACTGCTTCTCCCAGTTCGGTTTAGCACAAATGTGGCCGTGTTAACCGCTTCAGCCCATAGATTTTTATCCATGTTTTTAGCCATTAGCATGGATCTTGATGCTTCTACAATTGTACAACTATCCCTTTCCACCTTTCCATTTTGCTCAGGGGTATACGCCACAGATGTCTGGTGTCGAATGCCCTTTTCATCAAATATCCCTCGCAGTTCTCTGTTTACAAACTCCGTTCCATTATCTGTTTGTACTATTTTCACTCGGCTACCCGTGTCTTGTTCAGCTAGGTTTAAAAACTGTTTCACATTGTATGCCACTTCACTTTTATTTTTGATAAAATACACATGTCTATATCCAGAATAATCGTCCTTTATTAGTAGAAAATACTTTGATCCACCAAGCGATGGAACTTCCATTGGTCCACACACATCCATGTGTACCAGTTCACAGGTTCGAGTTGTTGACGTTTCACTCCACTTAAATGGAATTTTTTGCATTTTTTCTTTCAGACAACTTTCACAACTTTTCCCATCTGCTTCATACATTATATTATTTTTGTCCAATATATTCTTCACATATTCCATATTCTGATGACCTAGAAGTTCATGCCACTCGCTTAAACTGTTCTTACCATAACCTATAGCAGCATGTTCAGATGAACTGAAATGCATAATGTACATCTTGTTATGCCTATGGCCAATGGCAGACACTTGGCCATCTTTCATTATTTTACACAACTCACTGTCAAAGGTAATATGATAGCCTCTGTCCATGACACTCCTCACTGAAAATAAGTTCACCGTCTTTTTTGGTACATATAATACATTGTTCAATGTTGTTTGAATCCATTTACTACCATCATACGCTTAAAGTTCTACAGTTCCATAACCTACTGCATCCATTTCACTTCCAATCACGATCTTTTTAACATCGGACAGTTCTGTGTATGTCGCAAATCGTTCCTTAATGTAGCACATATGTTAACTTGCTCCTGTGTCAACTAACCAATTTTGGTTATTATTGAAGTTGGCCATGAATGCGTTCCCTTTGGCATGATTAACTGTATTTGCATTATTGTTTCCCTTATGCTGTAGCTTATTTAATCGAACTTTGCACCCAATAATGTGATGATCGACCTTCTTACAAAAATGACAAGAGGTCCCTTTGATGATCTACAGTCTCGCTTGTAGTGGCCTATTTTACCACATTTGAAACACTTCACCACACTCTGGTAACTCTTGCTCACCAGCGCCACAGAAGTTCCTGCAATTGCCGGTACATTTATCTCATGTTGCCGCTCCTCTTCAATGAGTAGGCGTGCTTTCAACTCATCAATACTTTGTTTCTCCGTCGGTACGGATTCCCAGGCTGCAACAAAATGTTTGAATTTATTTGGTAACGACATTAATATCTTCGTGATTAACATTTTGTCAGGAATGTTTTCTCCCAGTTAAGCTGTTTTTCCTCGGATTTCTACAAGTTTTGCGAAAAAGGTTAAAATGTTTTCTTCTTCACACTTAAGTGAAAAGAATTTCTGTTGCTCTAGGTGTAGACTGGTTTCAGACTTCCTCTCAAATACCACCATCAGTTTTGTCCACATTTCCGCAGATGATGTAGTGTTAATTATGTGCACTATAACCTTTTTGTTCAGATGTGTCACGATGACTCCTTGAGCTTTCCCGTCCTTTGAGATCCAGTTGGCGTAATTTGCAGCCGTTGTCTCCGGTTTTGGCTCACTCCCATCGACCAAGCCATATAACCCCATAGCTTGTAGTATAACTTTGACTTGGAATTTCCACACATTCCAATTTGCACTTCCTTCAAGCTTCGCACCCGTGTTTAAATACATTTTATCCATACTTGTAACAAACTTTTTTTTAAAAATATAAAGACGCTATCGCACGACCTTGACGACCACGAACAACATGCAGTGTTTTACACAAAAAACTTTACCAATCCATCTGTAATAATTCAATCTGCGCTGACTGGGCCCATAACCTGTTACAGTTATAATTACAGAGGTTCATGGAATTGAATAATCACTATATCTTTTGTGTGCTGTATAAATGAATTAGTATATTGAATGATACAGTTACAAGTTTTATAACATAGCGACCGGTGTACACACATGGTTATACAAAACAGGAAGTGGGGACATCACAAGTCAAAGATCCAAGTAATAGGCCTAACGCACACATAAAAAGGGGTGGAAACATTTGGCATTAATAATTCAAATATGACTATGTTGTTATTCACACAGCTATGAGCCGGTGTATCCACAAAAGAAACTGAATTCATGTTCCTCAACTTGGCCTTCTCTCTCATGAAATCTACCTTCATGGTTCGCCTAACAAACTTTACTATTATAGTCGGTGGTTTTCCCGCTTTCCATTGTGGAAGCCGGTAAGCAATATCAATGTCACTAGCTGTTAAGTTTACACCTATTTTTTCACCAATCTTAAGAACTATATCTGTCACATTTTCTTTTTCCAGTTTCGGAATCCCATCAAATCAGGACATTGTTGAGTCTCATAAACTGTTCAAGCTCTTCATTTCGCTCAATAAGTACACAAACTTCTTTTTTAACAGCCTCGCTATCAAGTTTAAACTGACCCATACTAGTCTCTATTTTCAAGATTGAATTGGCAAAAACTTTATTATTATGATTTATTTTGTTAAGCTGGCAGCTCATTCTTTCTAGCTCCTGCATCACGTCACCAATTGAGTAAATGTTTTTTCCACCCGAGTCTTGCTTGGTGATTTGAGCATTACAAACTTCGGGATCCATTGTTGTACTGCCTTTGTTGATTGTTGCAGCTGCACCATCATTTCCACATCTCTCACATAACCATTTAGAGTCTTTATTATTTACCAAAAAGATAAATTTTCTTTTGCCTGCTTTAGCATATGTTTTGTGCTACCACATTGCACATTTTCCATCACAGAAAACACTTTCCTCGTTAGGTTTAAAATAATGTTTCCACATGCCACAGATAGAAGAACCACGCCATTCCGCCATCTTACTATCTATCATGAACATAAAAAATATGCCTGAAGTGGTCGGTCCATCAACTCAAAACATCGTTCGTGTCTGCCATCAGATTGCCATTATCATCTTTCACTAAATCGGCCCTAACCTGATAATTTTTCCTATAGCAGTTATGACTAGGGGGCGGATTTATAGGCACTAAAAGTTTTAAAAAAGGCAGGAAAATAGGCACTCAAAATCTCAAAATTAGGCACATAAATAGGTATTATAAAATAAAAAAGGCAATAAATAGGCACTAAAAAGAAAAAATAGGCACATAAATAGCCATAGTAATGCAAAAAAGGCACCAAAACACTAAAAAAAATTATTATTCACTCTTAAAATCCGGCATACAATTTCCATAAACACAAATTAATTACTATTAGAGTTAATGACCAAATACTTCTCAAGATTTTCAGGTGTAAATTTTGTTCTGTTGTCTGACAAAATGTTTCTATACTGCGAGAAACTTCTCTCGACTTCACATGAAGTAATCGGGCAAAACTTCAGACAAGCTATCTCAGCTGAGCTAAGCTTGACTTCCGGGAGTGATGTAGTTTGTCCTTCTTCTAAGATGTCCGCAAAACTTTCAATCACTTTCCACTCAGGGTTTCGCTGCAATACTCTGTTAAATTTGTCGACGATGGCTGTGCCAACTGAGCTTGAAGCCTGATTCAGGTTTTCTTCTATTCCTCGCATTATCTTCACAGCTTTCATAAGAGGCAAATCCCTCGCCTCTAAAGCTGTGATTGCTCCAGGAAGGTTCCCAAAATTGCTTTTTACGTATGCCAGATCCGCACTGACACTTGAGCAGGAGATGGCAGCATTTGCTTCTGTAATGGCGACAGCTTGTTCCTCGTCAAATGTTTGGACTACCTACAAGCAAAACGGTTGATGTAGCAAAACTCACCATTCTTTCAATATGTTGTGTTCTACAAGTATAACCATTAAATTTAAAATATTTTTCAATAATGTGGACGGACAGGTGGAATCAATAAAACTAATGGTAAGCGCTTACTGCAATTTTAATTTGTGAATGCACCTAAAGATAGTGTATTGGATAATACCTTTTGAATTTCTGCGTAGTACAACGCAGCATGAAGCCATGTACCCCAACGTGTTAACAATGGCTGTGGTGGAAAGTGTGTGTTTGTCAGGGCGGCCTTAAATGAGAAGATTCGTGATGTCGCCTTCAAAAACACTTTCTTGACTGTGGAAATAATAGCGTTAACATTTGGAAAACGTGATCTAATTTCTTCTGCGACCCTATGAACAGCATGCGCCAGGCAAGTCACGTGAATTAACTTTGTGTAGAATACTTTTAAGCTTGCAGCTGCTTTCAACATGTAGGCCACATTGTCTGTCAGCAACACCAAAAACCTTTCATCGTTGTTTTCTGATGGCCACAGGACACCTAGAATAAACAAATAAACTTATTTATAATTCTCATTTTTACAGGACTAGCACCACAAATCATTAAATTAACACAGTATATCTTGTGCAATTAAATTATATACTTACGCAAAGCATCACGATTAACTATGGCAATTGTCGAGCTGTTGGTTGCCTCAAGCATCTTTGAAACAACTAAGTGAGGTTTCCCAGAACCCTTAGAGTCTAGTTTTCCAACCACAACATTTGCAACATATCTGCCACAGCAATTACTGGTTTCATCAACGGTAGCCCAGAAGTATGATTCTCCAATATCTTCTTGGATTTTATCAACTGTCTTAAACGAAATAAAAAGAATGTTTATTGTAATTAGTTTAAATCAATACAATTCATTTAATATTTTTTAAATTTCAGAAAGAAAAAATGCTATTGTAAAAACTTACGGATAAATAGGTTGAATGCAAGTAGTGTTTCCTTAGAGTTGATTCGTCTGGTATCTTCATGTTGGTATATTTGTTGAGAAAAGCATTAAAATTTGGATTTTCCAGCGTTTTCCAAGGAATATTTGCAGCTACCATTGCAGAGCATAAATCAGCAGAAAATTACTCTTGCTTTTTATCAGCATCGTTAACTTTAGGAAAAAATGGTTGAGATCCTGTTTTATTTCTGGAATTTTTCATATGTATAGCAGTATTTTTGTGTCTTCTTGCATTTTACCTAAATATTATAAATGGAAATTTTCATCCAATAATATATGTGAATTCTACAAATTAACAAAGCATTACCTAACAAGAGAACTAAGATTAAAATAATATTAGTTTTGGGTAAGATCGGTATGTTACGCTTTGGTAAATATTTCCACTTTGTCGTTGAAATCCTTCAATAAGAAATGAAACCTAGTTTGAACGATAGCAAATAATCGTGGTTTACTTTTAAACAGTAGACAAAATATTTAATAAAAACCTTGACTTTCAAAAATAATAATTTCATATCCCCTTTTGAAAAGGTAACTTACCTCTTTGGAGCATGCTTTACAAAAAATTATTTTTCCATCCGTTGTGAAATTCCTATCACCACCAATCCACTGTTTGAATAATACACTTTTACTCTATTTCTCTTTAGGCATTTTCTACTGGTTCAATAATTTACACTGGGTCTAATACAGAGAACAGGTATGCACATCTAACAACAGCGTAATATACACAACCACTGAATGAACTGACACTGCTGTGCGCTATAAGAAAATCTTCGTCACCAGTCTAAACCTATCAGACCGCTGGACATTGGGTGTTTCCTACCTATCACGAGTATCCACATGGAGTAACCTAAGGAGTGAAGGAGGGGGACGGGGCAGCCGCAAGTATTTAGAAAGAAAAAAGAGGGTGGGAGGAAGAGAGAGATATAAAAAAGGCACTTTAAGGCTCCCATTTGTAATATAGGCACTAAACACCGAAATAAGCATTTATAGGCACTATAAAAGTTATCACATTATCTTCGCAATCATTGAAAATAAATTTAAACCTCAAAAGCCTACGTTTCAAAGCATAGGAGTAAAATAGGCATTTAGGGCAAAATCCGCCCCCTAGTTATGACCTAAATAAAGTTCACTGATATTCCTATTTTTGCTATTTTGTTCTATCTCGCTAACATTACCCTTTAAATACTCTCTCTTTTCGTTTCTGAATAGGCCACTGGCCTTCTTTTTTGCATTGCTAAATGTGCTTAAGCTCAATTCACTAGGACTTCCTAACCAATGTAATTTTGCTTCAGCGTATAACCTAAATGGGTAGAAAGACGCAGTGCTAAAAAAACTGCTTTCCAGACTTTATCTCTATTTATTTTTAACATTTGTTGTCAAACCATGATTTATTCCTACTTTTTTTTTCTACAAAGATCGCACTACTATTTGCTGCATTACTAACATTATTCCTGACAATATCCCACTGTTTCTCTGGATTCATGGTTTCTTCCTAATCCTTTGAGCATCCTAGGGCAACAAACCCATTTAAAATTCCAATTTCATATCTATTCCTACATTCACCATCAATCAGTTTCTCTACATCAACCCTTTCTATCTTGCCCACCTGATTTCCTGTTATTGTTACTGACAAACATTCCCCAAGTTTTGCCACTACCAAGAAGTGGTCTGATTCACAATCTGTGCCCCTGTATGACCTGACATCCAGTAACCATGCATGACTCCTCTTATCTATCAGTAAGTGAACTATTTGATTACGTGTGTTCCCTTCTGGGGAGGTGCAAGTATATTTATGAATATCCGTATGCTTGAAGCAAGTACTTTTTCACAATAAGGTTCTGAAGTGGCAAAAATTTATCAATCTTATTTCATTATCATTACTGACATAATGCAAGCTTTCCTTTCCATTTGTATAGCTAAATAGTTCTTACTTCTCTATCTTTGCATTAAAGTCTCCTATCACATTGTTAATATGATTTTCTGGGACCTGGTCATACAATATAATTATACAATTGTTAAAATATTACAATAATTTTTTTATTAACATCTGGTTTTATTTAGCCCACATTCTTGGTGAAGCAGATATTAATTTGAAGATGTTTACATGTCATATTTGAACACACCTCACAAACAACATATGGCAAGGCTATAGTTTCTTATCGAAATGAGGTTCTTGGGGCATTCAAATTCACCCCCACCTCCAAATATTATTTATAATAATTGTATTTATTTTGTATTCTTCCTAAACACTTGAAGGTTATTTTTTGACTACTCTACCATTAATAAAATAATTTGACCATTAATTTAACACTTAGGCCTAACTTAATCTATGAATCTTATAATAAAGAAGGCATTTAATCAAAAACTCTATTTTATTTTATTTTGCTATACTCCTATTTCCTCTTTATGTTCATAATTCTTTCCAAAACTGGAATTCAAATTCAAGTTTTGAGATTAAAGATAAAATGAAGATTTAGATTTGTAAAATAGTGCATTTGACCCATTCATAGTTTTAAATAAACCATTTTAAAATCTACTTCAAGAGGGATTTGATGTTAAAAAAGTTCTTTGATATCTGAGCAGAACATTCACATTGAGTATGATGTGTGCCTGGGTGGTTGAGCGCTATGAGTTACATGACTCCATACTCTGAGCTGAACATATAGTTTGAACGTATCAACACATGAGGGAAGGGAACGGTCAGCATTGAAGGGGGATGAGCATAAGTAAAGTTTGGAAAACAATAATTATCATGTTCCTTTTTCAAAATTATTTGATCATACAGAACTCATGTTGGACTCCTATTGTACCCTCTGGATGCATATATCCTGATTTTGGTTGGAAGAGCAGTAGAGAAAATCAAAACATATTTCTTTCCTTTGATAACATCTTTTTATATTATTTGTGTTATTTGATAGGTATTAATAATATCTATTAAAAGTAACTTCTGCAGACGACATGACTTTATGTATTAATATATTATCATTGTTTTAGTAACTTTAGTAACTAACTTCTACTGTTCTTCCTACCAAAATCATACTTTTTATAGTCTATAGTTCTAAAGCCACAAATATTGTTGGAGACCATTTGCAATTATTTTATTGAACATATAACGTTTTACTATCTAAGTCTAAAATTTTGGACTTTAGGAAGAAAATATTAATAGATACATCAAATAAGTTTTGATAGCAATGCAAGCTCTCACTGATGGAGAGGTTTGTTGTTATAATCTTGGCCGGGTGTCCTAAGATGGTTTTCCTAAGTTTTTCCCCCTCTTCCTTTACATAAATGTTGGTACACTTCCTCTAAAGTTCTACCTTCCTCATTCCTATCCCATTATTATAAATATGCGGATAGCTTGGATGTAGGTAGTAAGACGTGAAGCATACAATAACAAATACATTGTGGAATATTAATCCAGAGCCAGTCTTGTAAATCTCACTAAAACAGGTGTGCGATAACTCACATTGGTGGACACACAAACTAAATGTCAGGCTTGTCTATTCTTGTTTGCCGGCGACATGGAGGTGGCATTTGAACCTTGGCCGGGTGGTATTTTCCTAAGAAAATAGCTTCCCATGTGTTGGTTGCTAGATTTAATGTAAGCTTAATAACAGTAAAGAGATGGAACTATTCATGTATTTTAAAATACCTTCAAAAACATGCACGGACAAATAAACTATCACACAGTAGTTTGGTTAAGTTTGTTCATGTAAATAGGTTTTTTAATTTAATTTTTGTCACCACATTTTGTTACCCGTTTGGCTTATATGCATGTGTACTAATTAAAAATGTGTGAGGGATGAGGAAGGTTGCATTTAGAGAAAGGGTACCCACATTAGTGTAGAGAAAGAGCAGAAAAACATGTAGGTTAATCCACCCTCAGTACACCTGCTCAGGAATCAAACCCCAATCTTCCTGTCTTCAGCAGTCCAGTCGATTGTGAGAGTGACGCTTTAGACCACTCGACCATTGAACTGGGTATGTATTAATAACTTTTACAAATATGAGCTTGACAATTAGTCTGCGTGACCACAGATGCGAGTAAGAATATTTTTAAACATTTAAACCTTATTAAAGCAATTTAAAGTTTTTTTCAAAACATCTTGGACATTTTAGTTGCTATGAATTTTAAATGACTCTTAAGTGACTATTTTAAGCATTGAGGATGAATTAAAAAATATATTATTAATAATACTTTTGGAAAGGCTTAAACTCTCAAAACCTCATTACTGAATGGTCCTGAACTACTCTGCTTTCTAATACTGCTTTCTTTAATGGTTTACAAGAATTGTATGATTATTTTGCCATAACAACTATTAAAATGTAATGAATATGGATAGCTTATTTTTTTAAATACAACTACTTATTGAAAATAGCCAATTTGAACAAACATCTTAGAGCTTGATTTTGTTTAGAAGAACATTTTAGGAAATTCAAAAATATCGTTTCGGGGTCAACATTGATAATATTTTACTATATTATTTGTGTTTACTATATTTTGTGTGCTATCTTATAAGTATTGATAATATCTATCAAAAGTGACAGCTGCAAATAACATGACTTGATGTATGAATATATTAAAATTGTTTTAGTAACTTTAGTAATGACCAATTAATATTCTTTCTACCAGAATCAAAGTATACGTCATACTCTTTATTACTACAAGACAAATTCTGAACCTTGTTCATTATTTTCATAATATACTAGTATTTACTCAATATGATTTGGTTAACTTCTGAATTGTGTTTTAAATATAACTTTCCTTTGTAAATATTCACTTTTAGTATAACAACAAGCTGTTAATTTTAATATTACATTATAGAAGGCTTTGTTTCAGTTATTTATGGTTAGACTTGGTGAGAATACAGTAATTAACTGATTAATGATGACTTTAAGGTCTCACCACACCAGCGTGGTGGCTGTAGTGATAGCGGACGCAGTGGCAATCATAACTGCACACACGGAAGCAATCAGTTCACAGCTCATAGCCTACAGACATCACATGTCTTTTTATAGAACTGCATAAAAATTTCGGTCGGGTGAACTGGGAGGGGTTTTTCCTAAATGGTTTTCCACTCTCCTTCCACGCAAATGCGGGTTCACTTCCTCTAAATTTAACCCTCCCAATTCCTAATCCATTAGCATAATTAGTACTTAAGCGTATAACCCGAACGGGTAGTAAGACGCGGTGCTAAATATTATTATTATTATTGCATAAAAATTGAATNAATCCATTAGCATAATTAGTACTTAAGCGTATAACCCGAACGGGTAGTAAGACGCGGTGCTAAATATTATTATTATTATTGCATAAAAATTGAATGCAACATTCCAAGGTAATTGGGTGAATGCAACATAGAATCTGCAATGGATTTGTTTGAATATTTGCAATGGATTTGTTTGAATATTTGCAATGGATTTGTTTGAATATGTACTTGTTAACTGTAGGAAAGACATTAAAATAAATAGATCTATGTCTGCATCTTATGGATTAGGCTGAAACACCCAATATAGGCTACTGTTCTTTATTTGAACAAAGTTTTTTAAAATTCTAGGCATGAGCTTATTTTGAAATTTCATGTAGTAAGGACAGTAAAATTATTATTTATTGTGGTTGTGTAATGTTACTAACAAATTTAAGAAAAAATAATAAAAACAACTGTAAAGATCTGTAGCGCTCTGCCTATTTAATCCCAGATTTTATCTTAATTCCTGAAATTTTTGTAGTCAGCACGTGACATCAAATATAACACCATGGAGATTCACCATTTCAATAAGTTTTTCCAGTTAGACTAGTTGTGAATTCTAAATACTGGACACAGGTGATGTGGGTAGCGGTCAAACTCAACCTACAGCATCTGACCGCCACTGCGATGTAGAATGTTGCACGGGGTGCAATGTCGCCCACCTGTCCGCTGCCGGTCTGAACATGTACATTAGATAACATAGGTTAAATTTGATCGCCAAATTCTTTGTGTGTGGAAATCTTAAGGCTTCATTAATAAAACTTCAATAAATGTGGTCGTTTATACAAAGTTATTAAGTTTTGTAAAAAGGCTTGTTATAAAACTCTTGTTAATTTAGAGAACAACCTAATTTTTAAATAATTTCATTTTAATAAAAGAAAATCATAACTCATAGGCACAACCTTAACCTAAATTATATTGTGTAATAAGTACCATAAATGTCCCAGCACAATTCATATTTGATCAAATCTTGAAAATGCCACTAGTTTGAAGCAAAACATTTCTACCATTAAAAAAAAACTTTATTGCCGAATACTACTTTTATATCTTGTACTAATTTTATTTCATTTGTAATTTATCCACATTAGAGTGGCTGTTTTGTTAAAAAAATGTGCTCTAAATAATTAACACGTGTTCATTCAAAAAACTTTGGTGTTTTTATAAACTATAATGATATTGGTTTAAGAAATCAAATAAATATTAAGGTACAGGTATTTAATAATATATTATATTTTTATTTGCAAGATTGTTAATGTGAGTTATAAATATTTAACTTTGTCAAATATCAGTCCAATGATGCAGGGTCGTTTTAAAATAGGTAATATTTCAACAATGGGTTTCCCATCCTCTCCCCACACTAATGCATGCATTTTTATCAAAGTTGCCCTCCTCATTTATTCTCCTAAAATTAATTTTTTAGTCACCCTTTGATTAAATGTTCTTCCATAATAAAACTTAGTATTCTCTAGTCTGCCCTTCCTATTGTGTTCTCAATATACATTACAACAAAATAAATGGTACAGTGCACCACACATACTTTCTTACTTCTATACATAAAAATGGAGACATTGTTGAAGAAACATTTGAAAATTTAAAAAATAAATTTACCAATAGCTCAGACACAGTTGGTTTTACAAAAATATATTTCAAATAAACGTTTTTAATTTTTAATAGTGCTACAATTTTTTAATGATAGGTTTTTTACGTATTTCAAAGAGCTACGGATATATGATCAGAATTGGAGATGTGCGTTTATGTGAAGTACAACATTATTATTAGCACCGCGTCCTACTACCCGTTCGGGCTGTACGCACAAGTACAAACTACTTTGGATAAAAAACACCAAAGTGAAACAATATTTTACTATAATTTATTTTTATGTTTAAATATAACACTAATAAATAGATAATTTACTTTGTGGTTTTTTTTAAATGATTTAACATTGTTGTTACTTCATACAAATGTGTGCACATTTACTATAAATTATACCAACCTCATTCCTATACATTTAGTGTAATTATTTGCAAATAGTTCGTACGGGATGTAGGACGCGGTTAAAACATACAATTGTTACACTTTAGTGTTGCTATTTTTTTTTATTTATACTTTTAATCTTTTCACAAGCGTTTATTACTTCTTATATTTTAATATTTTTAAACTTCTATTTCTTGTTTAATTATTTCTTGCCAGGCAAGAGCAAAGTAAGAGTAAAAAATCAAAATTCTTAACACATGTCAAGAAATTGCAACAACTTAAAACTATCAAATAAAATTAACGGTATTTAATAATAATAATAATAATAATAATGTACTAAGCCATCTTTGTTAGATTGTCTATATGGGACTAAACACGCCACACTAGGAGAATCTGGCATCCCACTGAGTTGTATATTTTATTCCTGACATGCAACCCGCCTAGGACCCATCTTGCGATGTTGAATATGACAGGATCTTTATGACATTAATTGATCCTCGATTTTAATTTATTTGTTTGAGGCATTTAAAGTGCACTTTTTGAACCGACTGATTATATCAGCAAATTGAATTTCTATGAGCGAGAGCGAACGGACCTACCAATTTTGTTGGGAGAGTTATTTTCACATACCTTCCAGAGTTCTTTAACATGTCACAATTGACATGGGACCGACGGATTTACTTCCCTTGCAAAAGAAGTTGTGCTACGGATTTTTATTGCTCAGGAAAAATCCGTCGACCCTGGTTGGGTTTGACCCCATGAACATCGGGTCTTGAGGCGAGCACTTTACCCCAAGACCACCGAGGTTTGCTGCCCTTAGTTGACTATTAACACAGTTCACAACTATAGCAATCGATGTCTACGTCACTCGTACACTTAACTCGCCGCTGGTCCCCGCACACGACACACTGCGATGACCCGAGATACACAAACGCCAAACTCACCGACCCACCCGCGGACACGCCGACCCGCTCGCTGGTCACGCCCTAGACCACCCCTGGACACGCTGGTCCATTCACAGCTAAGAGTTTGGAATTCTCCATTTCTAGAATAAAATGAACGAACCCAGACTCATCCAGACTTGTGCCTTTTCCTCTCCCTTGTCCCCTCTAATCCCCCAGCCAAGCGAGACTGCCACTGCATACCTGCTAAACAAGGAGGGAGATAGAACAAGGAGCACAGTTAGGGTGGAGAAGTGCAACGGTCCCACTGTTGGACACTAAATCTTGTTACACTACCCCCTCCTTAAGCCAGTTCGTACCGAACAGATATAATTGATCTCCAGGCTGGTCACAATCTTGGGAAACTTGAAGAATGTGACTGAGAGTGGCGAACTCTTGGCGATCTCACTGCTCTGCGATCAGAAGATTTAAGTCACAACTATTCGGGTGTCTTATAGGCCTTAGTAGTCTACTGCAGCACCATTAAGAAGACGTGACCAGTGTGTATCTTTGGTAGCCCCCACTACAGTTCTCGTCGTTAACCATTGTTTCTCCCAAAATCCGTTACTTCAGGTTCTGTTACACTCCTTAGTTCCTTCTTGCACTCACGCAATCATCCAGGTACTAGCACAAAACACAGCCAAATCTAATTCCATGCTAGATTCAAAGTCAACATTAGGTTTGTCTTGCCACATTTTGTCCGGTCATTATTCTTCTCGATGTCCATAAATGTATCAGTTCGTCAACTTAAAAACGAAGTAATTCACTTAATTTTCTTGCAACAAGTTTTCACCTGATCCTAGAGGTGATCCAGGACATCCTACTACAAAAAAAGGCGTTATTCGATTGTTGTGACAAGTTGCCTTTTAAGCTGAAGTAACTTCACTTTGCTGCACTCTGTGGCTCCCTTGTCTTTGGCCAAGATCAAGTCACTCATACATTGGTCAAGAAGAAGTGACAACCAAAGTCCATACTTGTCGATGCTTTAGCAATCCAGTCGAGAACATTAGCCATAGCATTCGTCATGTTGATGTTCACTGAATCATCTACATCACTTACGTCGTCTTCTTCGGAAGCATAGTCATAAGAATCATCATCACCAACATTGTTGTCATCAAAAGCGTCGTCACCAACAGCTTCTTCACAAACAATAGCGTCGTCACCAACAGCTTCTTCACAAACAATGGCGTCGTCGCTGACAGTGTCATCATCAACGGCGTTGTTAACTCCAGCGTCGTCACCAATAATATTGCCACGAACAGCTTTGTCACCAACAGTGTCGTTTGTTACCAACAGTAGCGTCGTCACCAAAAGTAGCGTCATCACCAACAGCGTCGTTGTCTCTAACAGCGTCGTCCCCAGCAATGCTTGAAGATGGTACTCCGACTCTCTTGGGAACGCTCTGCCCTCACTTGGCTGCCTATTGATAATATGGCTAATTTCAATTATTCTTTCGTGCTGTTCAACGATGTCGTCTGTTCTGCCATCTTGTTGTTCAGTGACGCAGTTTGTTCCACCATATTTTTTGTCCATGACGCGGTTTGTTTTGACAAGGCTTGGATAAGAGCTGTAAAACCCTAAATATCCACGGCCATTTTCCCCGCTCTTATAAATCAAACAACACATCACCAATATCCCACTTCTGACACCAATATAACGCAGGACGCGCGCGACTGAGGGCCGCGAGCCGTTCAAACGTCGGCTGCTCGTCCAGTTCCCATGTATGGAAAGGTAGATCTATATGTCGTCCGTTATTGATGAGATTGAGCAGATTTATTCGATTCACATCGTTTGTTTTAATATGAGGTATTAACCACTCAGATACATATTATGAGGTGTCTCAAGGTAGACTCTTTGTAATGCATTGTTGTCTTTTGTCGACTGAACGAGCACACGCTCTTGTTTAGCAATTATTAGAATACGAGAATAGTCTCCAAAAAATCCCAAAACGAAACGTAAAGGTATACGTACGTCAAGATACCTGTTGCAGTATGTAAGCGTACTCCTTCATGACTCCATCGTGCGTTTTCTAAGTACGTCTCTTCCCCTTTTGGTATCAATAGATAGTTCTTGAGCTGAGTTGAAAAATCGATCGTTCGATCTCCACCTCATTAATTTTATACGTGTTTCTCTTGGAGAGATAAAGTATCCCGTTAGTGACGATTCTAGAAGTAATCCTAACCGCTCTATTATTAATTAATAGTCTTTCTTTGATATGCAGAAGCGAATGACGTGGTAGAGTGCAAAAACCTTCTTGCTGGATAGGTATCCTATGTTCGTTTCCGTTAGCTAACGAACTTGGAATATAAGAAGCATAGGAATGATACTGGAAACTAGTCAAGGTGGTATCGAAGGCGGGAGGGTCTCCGATGTTTAGTATATTGACAGCATCATCTATTATTTTAGTATCGAGTAACACAAGCATCGTAAATAGAGTTTATAAGCTGGTGCACATGCACATCGTTCAAGATGTCACGTCTCAACTATCGATATAAATCTTCCAAACCACAAGTACCTGAAGGAATGATATTTTCTTTTCCATTGGGATATAATATTTTATCACGCCCATCAATGTTAGGTATGGAATTTAACGTTGACAGATTAATCAGACCACTAAACCATTCTTCACGACGATTCTCTTCTCCCAGCTCAATATACGGAAAGTAGCTTTCTCTCTCAACCTGATAGTGTAAGTTTCATATACATGTTTATTTACCAGAATGATTCGCTAGCACGAGTATTTAAGAGAAGTTAGACAAAGATTTACACATAATACGGTATCGTAATCTTGATACCATTTATGATTATAAATGATTGGTATTCCTCCGAGATATTGTAAGAGTTCGAACGGTGGTCTTAGATCGTCGAAACTGTCAAAGTATTTTACGCCGCCCAATGCGTATCTTTACCGCGATCTTTATCGAGATGATAATAGCACAACTATTCTTCCACATTGATCCAGTAAGTAAGATGTATCTCCCGAAAACTCTTCTAAAATATGGAATCAGCCCTTTAGCCTACTTGTACAGATCTGTTTTGGTAAGGGCTTGTCTAGATATCACTTTAATCAGTTTTTAGAGTACGGACAAAGATACATATCTTTTCCAGTCGTGGTAGCCTCAAGTGTACGATTATATCTCTGAGTCTCGCTCAATTGTTTCGTGTTTGCCTTGACACTCTCCAAGACTCTCGTAATTCCTGCAGAAGCTCCTGCAAAAGCTCCTAATTAGCTCCCAATGAGAGGTAATATAGGTAGGAAACCTATTTTTTTTATTCTTCCTCTTCTTCATAAGACGATTGGTATGGCGTTTATTCGCACTTTGATGACAATTACGTTATTTTGTTATACAACATGCCCTCATCGCATTCGCTACAGCTCAAGCGGCAGCTTTATTACTCAACTTTGAATCTGGCGCGATAACTCTTCCAAGCTTTCTCTGTAAGTTCTAAATCCACGGTATGATGAGCAGCCATATCTTTTACTTTGGATTAGGCGATAACGTGCTTTATAAAAGCTCGATCCAATATGCAGGGATCCCCTCGTTTTAAACGTTTTGTTAACTGGTCCACAATATTGGTATCTAGGTATATGCACCTCAAAAGGTAATTTATTGATAATCTTATTCAGCAGTCCACCTCCCTTTCATCGCTTCACGGCACGTACTGATTGACGTTTATATATATATTGTAATGTATACTTTTGTAAACCCTTAGATTATGGTTATTCTCCCTCTCTCAACTAATAAATATGCTTCACATA
>CABFWB010004260.1:0-23926 GCA_902151455.1 Timema bartmani
ACTGGCTAGCGAAAAATAGTAGTGGAAGTAAGCCGGACGAGTCGAAGCATGTTGCTTTAAGTGCTGAATACAAAAATGTTCTGGATGTGAAACTGTGTGGCTGGCGGACAGTGTTGCGTCAAAACATATGACCTATCATAAGGAGTAGTTTTCATTGTTAAATCCAATAGAAAATTTGAGTGTCGTACAGATTGGGGATAATTCGTACGTTCAAGTGGAAGGTATTTGCTCTGTAGAAGTATAAGCACTTGTAAATGGACAGTGGGAGCTTCGCACACTTGAAAATACTTTGTATGTTCCGAAACATAAGAAAAATCTATTTTCAGTAGGAGCAGTGACTAGTAAAGAGTTCAAGGTGATTTTCGATGAAAGAAAAATCGAAGTACAGATTCCAGCACAGAATCGAGTTGTTGCAACTGGAATTAAAATGGTTAACCAATGTTACAAGATGCTTTTCAAGAATAAAACTGTTGAGCAAGCTAATTCAGTAGAGGAGTCAATGAAGCTATGGCATGGACGACTGGGACATCCAGGCATCAATAGCTTCGAAAACATTGCAAGTCAGGGACTACTACCAGGGTTAAAGGTGAACAAACTGTTTACTACCAGGGTTAAAGGTAGACAAGCTGTTTTGTGAGTCATGTAAATTTGGCAAGACACATCGACTGCAATGAAAATGAATATGAAAATCTTAATCCTCATGCAAGTAACCCTGGCGAGTTTATACACACAGATGTTTGTGGTAAAATGCCGGTTACGTCGCTGGGATGAGCCAAATATTTCTTGCTATTTAAGGACGACTGAACGTAATATCGTTTGGTGTATTTTATTAAGTACAAAAGTGATGTTTTTAATATGTTCATACAATTCTAGCAGATAACAGAAACGAAACTGGAAACAAAATAAAAGTACTTAAGAGTGACAATGGTAGCGAGTTTGTGAACGAAAAATTTACAGACCATTTTAAGAAAACCGGGACTATTTAAGAGAGAACTTCTTCATATTGTGTGGAACAGAATGGGCGTGTCGAGCAGGAAAATCGATCCATTGTGGAATGCGCTAGGACTATGTTGATTGATGCAGAACTTCCAGAGGAACTGTGGGCTGAGGCAGTATATCTGAGTGTTTACATTTTAAATTGGTGGCCAAGCACCGTTCGAGAAGTTTACTGGAAAAAAGGTAACTTTGAAGCATATGCGTAAATTTGGTGCAGACGCTTATGAGCATATACTCAAGCAAGCCCGTACTAAATTTGAAAGCAAGGTTAAGAAGGCCATTTTTATTGGCTATGACGGTAATAGTACTAACTACAAGAATATATCATCCAAGTAGTAGAAAAGTCACAGTAGCTCGAGACGTTAAATGTAATGAAGAAATTAGTAAAGGTGCTGTAATTAATTATCCAGAATTTTTCATTTATAATTTAACTTCACAGAACAATGAACCAAAAGAGCAAGAAGTCAAAGAAAGTGTTACCACACCTGAGAAGACTGCCAAACAAGGAGGTAGGCCAAGACAAGAGAGATACAGGGCCAACACTTCGTAAAAGAGCTACTCTAAGGCCACCAAAACGATTTGATGTTTGTCAAATATCCATTGAAACAGCATGTGCAGCAATTTATGAGGAGCCTCAAACATACCAGGAAGGAGTTACTGACATGTTTTGTAAGGAATGGATCATTGCTATGGAGTAAGAGATGACGTCTTTAATTACTCATGAAACTTGGACCTTGACAAATCTACCTTTAAATCGACAAGCTACAGGCTGCAAGTGGGTATATAAGATAAAAAGAAGACCCGATGGGAGAATTGAGCGTTTCAAAGCTCGGTTGTGTGAAAAAGGATATGCACAAAAGGCAGGTATTGATTATACGGAAACATTTTCTCTCGTAATCAGGTATGATTCAATCAGAATACTACTTGCACTTGCAACGGTTTATGACATGAAAATGATACAGTTTGACATAAAAACTGCGTTTCTATATAGCAAACTGCTTGAAGAATTGTTTATGAAACAGCCAAAAGGTTTCGAGAAGAGTGATGCAAACATGGTCTGCAAGTTGAGGAAGAGTTTGTATGGACTAAAGCAGTCTCCACGATGTTGGAGTAAGAAATTCCTGGAATTTTAAAAATAATTTTAATTCAAGCCTTTGGAATCAGATTAATATGTCTTCAGAGCAATGATTGATAACGTTGAAGTTTGGTTTGCATTATGTGTGGACGATGGAATGCTAATAAGTACTTGCTCGGAAATGTTGGCACTTGTGATAATAGAGCTTAAGGCACAGTTCGAGATGAAAGAAGAATACTGCAATTATTTTGTTGGGATTGAGATCAAAAGGGACTGAAAAAATAAGAAAATGTTTTTAAATCAATAAGGATATCTTGAGAGAGTACTGAACAATTCTCTATGCAAGATTGCAAATCCCAAGCAGTACCAGCTGATCCAAATCTGGTTTTACATAGTAATGATGGAAAATATAATAAGGTTATCGATGTACCTTATCGAGAGGGAGTTGGAAGTTTGACGTTTCTTGTTATAATGACACGTGCCGATATTGCATTTGCAATTAATCAAGCAAGTAGATTTTTAAATGAGCCATAAGACATTCATTGGACAGCAGTTAAGAAGATAATGCGATATCTAGCTGGGACTAGGAGCTATGGTATTTGCTACCAAGGAAATCAACCTGAGTTAACTGTATATTCAGATGCTGACTGCTGGGGATAAAACTATAATAACATCTACAAAGGGATATATCAGTCTTTTAGCAGGAGCACCAGTCACCTGGTCATCTCAAGGTTGTGTCAGTAGGTCAACTACAGAAGCTGAATATATAGCAGCATCTTCAACAGCTCAAGAAAGTGTGTGGCTAAGAATGATTCTCGCGGAACTTGACCTGATTTCCAGTGAGACTACCACACTCTTCGTGGACAACCAAAGTGCAGTTAGGTTTGCTAAGTACTGTGAGCATCACAAAATGACCAAACACATGTATGTTAAGTACCATTACATTCGCGAGTGTGTGTAGAAAACAATGTTATAGTTGTCTGATATGTGCGTTCTGAGAACCAATGAACAGATTGTTTAACTAAGGTTTTGCCACGAAAGAAATTTTGTATGAATCGTGAATCTGTGTCAATTAGGGATACCAATGAACAAAGAGTGGGAGTGTTGAATTTATGACTCGAGTAGTCCAGTTACTTTGTTCATCTTAAGAGCTATCTAGTGCGTCATTTCCACCCTTTTCATTCTTGCACATGGCGTCAGTGAGGTTACAACGTAGCCTACTTGATTCGGTACCATTTAATAATGTTATATTCTGCATAGTTAAATATTAACACATTTAAATTAGTACGTACAGTTTATTATACTAAACCTTAGCAATCACATTTTTCATTTATTTGTATTTAAAGTTTTTTTATGGCACGATTTTGTTTCACTAATTTAGACTTTCACTTAATCCGGGTGAACTCTCCCCCAAATAATCCGGACCAGGCTACACCTATATTGGCACCAACTACCCAACCTGACCTAAATGTGAATCATTTCGACATCGGCAAAACATGTTTTATTTTCCTTCTCATTTCGTTTTGACTATGCACCATTTCTCTGCAAACTCAATACACGTTCGGAAATGGCTTGTCTTTTTCAGGTATCCTTCAATAGCTTCTAAAATATAGTAATTTGACTCTATGTGCATCCTATGATATTATTTAGACTTTTCCGGGTGTTCCTGCAACGGCAAACACGTAGTGAAATCAGAAATACCAACTTTCAATACACTCCATATCAAACTCATGCACACACATCGTTTTTCGTTTATTAGAAGCTATCCTACGTGAGCAAATAAAACAAAATGGCGCGGGTGAAGCGACTGTGTTGGCGTGGTGGTCCTGTGTGGGCGAATACAAAAAGAAATTTACAAGAGTTCAGATCAGCAATCATTATGCTGTCGTCAAAGAAACGTGAACTCAGTCATTTCCATTTGTGTTCCACAAACTTCTCTCGGCAGACATTAATATACACGGCCAACAGAAGTCAGAACAGATTATTAACTTTATAACATCCGGTCATCCAAGATCATACATCATCATAATTTGTGTGGAAAATCGATCGATTTTTACTTCCCTTACTGAAAGTGAGGTGTGGAAGTTCAGGTATTGGTCTACCAGTTTTAACAATCTCACTTTTAAAAGCAATGTCTTGAAAATTTGAAACAAATTTCACTAATAATTTACTAACTAGATATTCCTCGCTACCCTGGGCCGTATCCGGGGAAGGGGGGTGGGGGGGTGGGGGTGCTGCAGCCCCCAAAATATCTGTCCCACCAAAAAAATATTAGCTCAGATAGAAAATAAATATTTTCCCCCAAAACATATTTTTACCCCTGTACGGCTATACCCATTATGTATATGATTTCATGCTGCCACTGTCACTTGACCTTTATTTGACCTCTCCATGTCATAACCCAACTTTGTGTGCACGCGCATGTCTATAGCAACGCTCCTTCCCCAACTCTTCACCATTATTGCTTGTCTCTTCTCCCCTGCTTTAGCTTCACAGTAGCTCAACACTTTCATGTTGTAAACAAGTTCGAATCTGTCTGTTGTTGAGTGATGGTTGAGTGTCTTCTATTATTCTTACCGAGTACGTGACTTGGTGACAGCTGACGGTAGTTCATGACTTCATAGTGAAACAGTAATGTGTGTATTTTGTTAAAACAATGAATAGAGGTAGGCAAAAACATTATTTCACCTCTACAAGAAACCTATATCTTGTGATAACGAAACCCAATCCCAATGCGATATGGAATCAAAAAATCAAGAACGTGGTTCGTCACAGACGCAATAAACAAGAACAAGCTCAAGTTAAACACTGCCAATGCCACGAGATGAGATGAGAATCTTGGTAGCTCAGGTACGGTCTATTCTTTCTTTTAATGGTAATAATGACATAGTATCATAATTATATTGATGCAACACCATTATTAACAATGGAAGGCAAGGTTAATGTTCTGCGAAATGTGTGGAAACCTGATTCCAAATATAATTTTCCTACAGAAGACTGTGGCCATTTCAAAGGCAGATTTCAACTGAAACGGTTATACATGTTTAATTGACTTTCTTTCTCGAAAATTAAAGAGGGTGCCTTGTGCAAGTACTGTGCACTCTTTTTAAATTCAGAATGTGTAGGAACAGGTTCCCATGAAGCATTGAGGCAGCTTGTCTCTGGGCCTTGTAAAAAATTGAAAGATAGTTTAGATATTTTTCGAAACCATGAAAAGAGTAGTTACCATTAAAAAGTGTTTCCTTAATGCTGCAGACATGCGCGTCATTGTTAAGAAGAAACAGGACAGTGTTATATTACAAATGAGTAGTCAATGGGAAAAGGATGCAGCCAAAACCCGGGATAGCTAATCCCTATTATCCAAACTATAAGCCTGTGTGGTAGGCAGCAACTTCCGTTAAGGGGGCATAATGATTCGGGCCGGATTTTGTTGGAAGAACCTGAACAAAATTATGGAAATTTTCTCACCCTTTTGCGATGCAGAGCAAGCAGTGGCGACAACCAGTTGCTACGTCTTGATATAACATGCACCACAGCTAGGGCGCAAATTGCTATGATCTGATGTATGCCCCTGTGTTGTGCACTTATTGTAGTGCCTCGATGTATTGGCCTCTCAGTTGAGAGACAGTGGATCTCTTCTCGTGTATGTTCCTGTCTTGAGCTCAATTTATGGTGATGGCACTGTTACGATGATCTCCTTGGCTCATATCCCACAATAAGCTATCATGGGTATTGTAAATGTCGATGCACGATACTTTATACCGTTGATAATGAAACCTTTTCTTAAATAACTGTACACACTCAGTTTGATTTATGAACGTATATTCTATACTTATAACATGTTATAAGTACCCTTGACATTCATACATATAAAATACTGTTTTATTCTATCTTTTTTGAACGTTTTGCTATTAAAATATTCCCGCATGTGCCACACACGTTCTATCTCCTAAATGGTCAGGGCGTGTCTCTTTGTATTGTTCCCTGGGCTCTCGTCTCTCTGTTAAAACTCCCTTTACATATCTTTGCCAACGTCAGAAACCGCTCTTATTTTAAAGGATATTTTGGACCTATCGTAAGAATGTCGTTTAAATCTCAGCCATCTGATTATTTGGACAGTGTTATCATACGATCACTAGGAAGACCTGGGTATCTCTTAGAACGGAAAAAAAACCCCTGCAAACTCAGCTTTTCCCCTGTGTTCACCGCCCAATTAACCTAGTAAGCATATTTAATATAAAATAAAATACCAGCATATTAACTTTTAAATTGCCTGAAGGACTTAAATATGCTAAAATGAAAAAATGAATAGCTAAATCAATATTATTAAGAAAGATAAAACCCGAATTTAAAATATAAAATATAAATGCTAGCGTTCAAAACTGCAGTCTCATCCTTGTATAAAGTATGTGAGGAAATACACCTACAGTATTTAACACAAAAATAGATTTACGAAAATAGGATATACCTTATCCATTCACTTGAAACAAAATATGAGCTCGCCACTGTGAACATTACACAGTTGAAAGATCATATATGTACTTACAAATAGTGGCAATGCGATGTATGTTAGTTCATTCGAAATGATGTAATACAAATATTTGGAGGTCTAATCCAAAAACACATCTGCCAAGATGTTTTCAAATCAGGATTTTTTTCTGTACTTGCAGATGAAACCACATACATTGCTCAAACTGACTAGTTTTAATTGTGTTTGCGGTATCTGGATGAAGATATTATGAAGTTAAGAGAAGATTAATTTCCTCACATTTGTTCCAGTGTATGACGTCACTGGCTCAAGTCTAGCTAGCATAATACAAGTAACCTTAAATACTCTTGGTTTTGACTTGAGCAAAATGCTTGGACAAGGTTATGACGGCGCTGCTGCTATGCGAGGTCAGTTTTGAGGTGTTCAGGCCCTTATAATAGAGACATATCCTAAAGCAATTTATATACACACTGTGTCACTCATTCATTAAATATTTTCTTGCCAGATAGTTCCAAGATTCAAGATATCAGGAATGCTTATGGAACATTATTTGAGATCTGCATTTTTTCCACTCATCTGCAGAACGAACTGAAATTCTTAAGACGAAAATTAACAAACTGAAACCTGATATTCGCGGGACCAAATTGAAAACATTTAGTGAAACTCTCTGGGTTTTGCGAGATGAAGCTGTTTTCGTTTTCAAAGAATTACTAGAACCGGTAGTAGCTTCACTTGAAGAGATTCAAACTGAAATGAAAGGAAATGATTCTTCAAGGAAAGCTAATAGTTTCCTACATTCTAATTGTAATTTCAATTTATTGATTTCCTTGTACGTTGCAAGCCAGTTACTAGAGCACAGCTACAACTTGTCAGAATACTTGCAAAGCAAGAATGTTGACCTCGTTACTGCTATCGAACAAACAAATGATGTTATTATAATGTTGAAGATGATGAGAGAAAATGCTGAATGTAAATTTCACATGATTTATGAGGAAGCAAAACAGCTTGCCATATCATTGGATGTGAAAGAACATGCCCCTAGAATATGCGGAATCCAAAGGAACAGACATAACGTTCCTTTCAAAATTGCAGAAGAATACTGCAGAAGAGTGGTATTTGTCCCTTACGTATAGGACCTACTCTCAGCAGTGGATGAAAGATTTATGCCACACAATAAAACAGTAATGTCCTTAAGACATTTTCTGCCATGCAACGCTACTGAACATTTTCGTGTATTGATCCAGCAATTTTATTCTAGGAAGATGATTTTCCTGAATTTCATGACGTTGTTGAAGGGGAGTGGGAGCTATGGAAAACAAGGTGGGGTTCAGTTGAACCTAATATGCAACCTTCAACTGCTATGTCGGACGTTTATCCCAATATCCACCGGCTGCTTAGAATACTGGTTATGCTCCCAGTTTCCACTGCAGCTGCTGAACGATGTTTTTCAACTATAAGGAGATTGTGGAACTATTTAATAAGTATTATTTTAGAATCTCAACTTGTTAGGCTTGCTCTAATTTCTATCTACAGAGACATTTCAATTTCTGATGACATGATGATTGATAAGTTTGCAAATAGTGGAAAAGCAAGAAAACTCAATTTTGTTCTGTGATAAAAAATTACGTACAACATTGAACGAAACTTAAAATGTACACTTTTTTAATCTTTCATACATAATATATAACTTCTTGTTTATCTTTTCTCTCTTCTGTAGTTCCGGTTTATTTGGCTCGGTATCTTAACAATCTTTAAATCCGAGTCACTCTATGCTACATTTTGATTTGTCCGTTTATTACAATGTATTTTTTACTTATTTAAACTATTATTGCAAACATGGTTAAGCACCTAAATACTACTTACTATAAGAAAGTCTTAACTACCCTACCATTCCAGTTGGTCCACCCCGGGTATTTTACGCCCCCGGTACTCTCCTCCGCCAGTTATCCCGCTACCCACTGGGTCAGCGATACATCCGGTGGAGGTGAGCATCCCCCTATCCGCCACCTGGGGAGGTGCCCTATCGGAGTTGGTGCCCCACTTTCCACCACTTTCGAACTACCTTATCCTAGTTCCCTATATTAACATCCTACCAAATACTAAATTAACTAAATCTTATTACTAAGTAGATGTTCATCGCCGGGATCTCTGCTCTAAGCACGATGGTGACCAGGGGGCTGCAAGACAGTCACCTTTCCCCATCTTGACCCAGGAGGCCTGACTGCCTCAATTCCTTTCTCTTGTTCCTAAGAGAAGGGATTACCCGGCCTAGGGTTCTCTCCTGTGTTCGGGTATGTCTCAAGGTTTTTTTTCATCTGGAAAGTTGGTCCTTCAGGTCGTTAGGGCATCCTCAACCTCCCTTAGGGCTCATCAACCGAACTGGTTTTCCAGGTACCAACTCGCGTCCGTCACATTCTGGCCATATATTGCCTCTTCTCTCCAAGGGGCTGCGTACGCTATCACCTAAATTTCAACCCCTCTACTTATTCAAAAATATCCGCTACTGAGTACCACTGGTGTTGGTCTAAAGTGCCACTCACTGTGTCATCGTCATCATTGTCACTGTCGTCAGTTCTGTGTTGTAGTTCTTGTCTGTCTAGTCTTGGTCTTCTATCTCTAGCTTCGTTCAGTGCTGTCAGGTAATCGTTCCTAGCTTTGTCTGATACTTGCGATGCAATAGCGTCCAGGATTTCAACATAACTGGGTATCTCAGAATGTGTCCCACCAGTATTCCTTGTATTCCCAGTTGGAAGAGTCTTCTGACCTCTTGGGTTTGAATACACTCCAATACTATATGATCTAGCTCCCCCTCCTGTCCACAGACACATTCATTCGAGTCAATCAATCCCTGCTATCTTAAAGATGCCAGGTACGGTCCTTTCCCTGTTATAAAGTGGACCAGATTCCGTGACGGTTATTGGTGCCCATTCTCAAGTTTTTTCACAAAATTCGGAAACAGTTGAAATGTTCGCCTCCCAGTTTCGCTTTCCTCACAGCGTCTCTGCCACTATGCTAACAGTGCCACTTCTGCCTCCCCAGCATTCTTGACTTTTGGGTAGGTTAGTATCTTCACTTTTTTCCAGCTTGTTTTTCTTCAACCAGTATCCGACTCCTTTTTTCCTTATCAGGAGATCCAACGGCCACACACCTAGGGTGACGATCAGGGCATCTGTCACCACAGTCCGGTAGACCCCCAACAGCCTCATGAGAATGTTCTTCTGAATCCCCCGGATGGCTATAGCCGCCACTACATTGTTCAGTCTGTAGGCCCACGTAAAAGCTCCCTAGCCGAAAATGGAGAGTGATATTGTTTAGTGGTAAGTCATGATTATCCGCATAGTTAAGTGGAATCTACGCTGACCTATGACACGTAAAAGCTCCCTAGCCGAAAATGGAGAGTGATATTGTTTAGTGGTACGTCATAATTATCCGCATAGTTAAGTGGAATCTACGCTGACCTATGCTTATGATCTTATTCATAACCTTTTGGGCTTTGCCCACCACCTCCCCCATATGGGCCGTGAAGTTCCTGTTCTTGTTCAGTGTGAATCCCAGGTATCTGACCGTATGGTTTCTACCGATTACCTGCCGTCGATCTTAATGCTAGGATTCTGAATTAGCTTTCCCCTAAACAACATGAACGTCGTCTTCACCGGTGTCATCTTCAGTTTGACACTTTTACACCTGGTGTCTAGACCCTCTAGTACCCGGTTGCTCTTTTCTTCTACGTTCCTCCTAGAGCCACCTTCCACCATTATTAGAAGGTCGTCTGCGAATGCGACTACTCCATGGGTCTCGGGGAATGTCTCTAACAGCGTTAATCCGGGTTCCAATCCGATGTCCCAGAAGACCGGTTCACAGTCAGATCCCTGAGGACAACCTTTGGTTAGTACCTTCTGAACCTTTGCTCTTGGGCATCTCAGGGTAGCATATCTGTGCCTAGAGTAATCCTTGAAGCTCTTATATAAATAAGCCTCCTGGACACTGCAAATCCCTCAGACTTTTAAACCACATACTTCTTCGTAGCGGAATTAATCAGCTCTATTGTCCTACAGATAGCATCCTCTGTAGACTTGACACTTCTGAAGCCATACTGCTGTTGGTGCATACATACCTATATAATCTACCTATGCTTAAGCTGGCGTTCACAGATGATTTTTTCCTGAACCTTCCCCAGTGTATTTAGCAGGCAGATTGGTCTGTATTACTTCGGAAGTTGCGGGTCTTTGTCCTTACCTTTACTAAGCACTATCACCTCACTCTGCTTCCAGATGTTCGGGATTCTGTCTAGAGCGAGGCATTTGTTTAATATCCCAGTAGGATAGGGAGCTATAAGGTCTACTATCTTTGAAGCACCTCGAACTTTATCCCGTCCAGCTCAGGTGCTTTCTTTCCCCCCATTTTGGCAATGGTGCTGATCACCTCCTCCGGATTTATTTGTTCCAATGGCTCGTCATTTCTATATTCATCCCTTAATTCTTCCTATTCTTCTGTTCCTCCCTCCTCCTCGTCGTCAGGCAACAATGTATTTATTAGAAATTCCGCAATCTCCTCCCAGCAGGTCGTTATACTGCCGTCATTCCTTTTAAAGATGAACATCATTGCTGGGGGTATGATCTTCCCTGAGGCTATCCTGAAGGGGATTTACCACGGTCCCTGCTGAAATTCTTCTTTAATATATCTCTCCCAGCTTTTCCTCTTTTCTTCTATTAGTCCATCCTCAAATGCCCTTTTACTCTCTTTATAAATTAAAAGTAGGGCTACTTGACCTTCTGGGTCTCTACACCTTTGGTACCTTCTACAGGTCCTTCTTGCCCTTGCCCGTAGGCCCTGCAGTCTATCGTTCCATGGTTTATTTCCAACCTTAATTTCCCTTTCATTAAAAGTATAGATTTCCTCATTGCTTCCTTCAGGGCCCTCGTTAGCTCTTTGGTCTTATAGTTGACATCGTCACCCTCTGCCACTAAACTCGTCATCAAGTTCCCTCTCAACTTGTCTCAGTCTGCTCTATTGATGTTGTACTTCGTTTCCCCTTCCTCATTTCCATCCACCATTCCCTCAGTGGTTAAGTCAAAGACGATCAGATTATGGCCACTGATCATGATATTTTCGACCAATCACCAGCCATCAACCACGCCCATTGACTGCTGGCTACACAAGGTGACGGCTATGTTAGTCAATGCCCCACCTCTCCCCACATAGGTGGGGGGATTACCGGGCTGGTTCGCAACCTCGAATTGATGCGCATAGATCAGCTCCTCCTGCACGATTTACCAACGGCATTCCTTCTATCCTCTCTGATCGCTCTATGGCTATGCATAGATAAAGTTTTACATAGAAATAAAAGTGTTTGTTTGCCTGCACAACTATAATATTTGTGAATGTTTTTAATACCTAGGCTTCTAGGCTTAAGGCACCTAGCTTAATAAATGCCTAATTAATAAATAATTACTTGTGAATGGTTTTAAATACCTAGCTTAATGCCAAACTATTAAGTCGCTACTCCGCACTGTACCAACATGTGAATTGTGAAGGATTTTGCTGGTAAAATGTACGGTAATACGGGGTTGGGTAAAAGTCATAGTATGATATAAACGAGGCAGCATGAAATGAGTAATGTAAGAATATATTTCAAAATAGCTACAGTATATAGACAAAGATATGCCATTTCATTTAACATGCTGTATGCGCATGCATAAGATATGGGCATTGCTGTATGCGCATGCCTAATATCCAGAGACTCTGCCAGGGGAGGAGTGCCATTAGTTATCATGGAGCCATGGTCGGTATAGCACCGTGCATTCTCCGTGGAGTCTTATTTTAAAAATAATTTGTCTCCCATCACTGTGCAAATAATCTTCCGAGACCACACACAGTTGAGCTCAAACAGTAAAATAGCTGGAAAAGCTTAAAATTATAGTTTATTCATCTAATGTAAATATTAAAAAAAGGTATTTTTGTTTATAAGTTACTGGGGTTGAATTAATTCATTAATAAATTACATGTAAAGTTAAAAAGTTTACTGATTTAATTTCAATAACAACGCCATTTTTGTAGGTCCATCAAATTTAAAGACATGCTATTATGATATAATATTAAAAATGATTTCCTCATGCTTTACTAAACAGTAAAATAAAATAAATCTTACTATAACTAATACAATAATTTATCAAATTTGGCCAAACTACCTAAAAATTCAATATGGCTATCATTTATTCAAGATGGCAGCACGAAGCTTCCATTGGATTTTTTGGGACTTTGGATATATTTTAGAGGATAAAAAACTGGACATGTGAGCCAAATTTCAGCCTGTATCTAATTTTGTTCGGGTCAATGGCTTTTTTCTTCTTCTAATATTAGTAGGCACTTTAACACTGTCTCTCTTTGCATTTAGTTCTCTACATGATGGTGGATTCTGTGAAGATGGCAATTTTTTATATATTGAACTTGATTTATAATCGCTTGAGTTCCTCATTTCATAACTTAGTTGAGTACCATCCACGCCTAGTACAGTTTCCCCAGTTTCGTCTTTACAATTCATAGAGCCCTCGCAATCATTATCATTTGTATGACGTGAACAAACAAATTTTTCCACCGACCCACGAATCATGTTGCTAAAATCCTTCATAGCCTTGTTTTTCTGTATCTTAGCATTGCCGGGTTCATATTTTCTTCCAATTATCTTTTTCTTCTCATAGACATAATGAATTTGCAAAGAGAGTTAAATACCAAGACCAAATAAATCACTTGCTACGTAGCAAAATTTGAACAAACTATTTGGCTGACACTAGCAGAAAATACACAAAGTAATGAAAAACATAACCACAAATCATCAACAAAAATTGCAAAGCAACTACATCTGACTAGTAGGTCGGTGAGTAAACTAAATAAAGACAGTGATATTTATGTGAGACAAGACGCATCGAAGCATGAGTGGTGAAGTGATGCGACACTAGGTGCAAGAGGCTGACGAGAGGGTTGATGGAGTGTTGTATTTGTTAATTATGTTATTAAACTATTATTTATATTAAACACACACATATCCATGCGTACTAGATTAAAAAACACCAAATTCTAGCGCCTGGGGCCATATAATTTCTAAGCCAAAAAATAGTGTTTTTTTAAAAAAATGATACAATGGTGTATCAGGTAAACAAAAAACTATGAATCAATTAGGTAAACTAACATAACATATGTAGCTAGGACTTAGATAAGAACCCTAGATAAGCACCAAGTAATATTATAAATAAGTTAAAAAGATAAAATTAAAGAAATATTAACAATGAAATTAAATGACTTTAGATTCAAATATCTGGTTAGCTTGTGCTTATAATTCATAACAAAGTGTCATATAATAACATACATTAAAATAACATTGTCAACACGGTTAGTGAATAAAAAACATCATTTGACGACAAGTCTAAAAAGTCCATAAACAAACAATTTAAGAAATACACTATTAACAACGAAAAATTAAAAATAATGCCCAAGTTTACAATACAGCCCTGTGAATAAATATTTAAAATAAATTAAAAACACAAGTTAAGTCAACACCCAAAGTTTTAACAACGGTAGTTAAAGTTCATGTTATAACAAATGAAACAATATTGGAAAATCAAAGTGAAGGCTGGGTAACAGATCTAAGTCCAGTCTTGGTTATTTCCCGTTACTCCTTTTAGCAAAAAACAGCAGTTAGACGAAAGCTGTTTTAGATGTTGCCAACATGTTTCGGTAAGCTAAGTACCATAGTCATGGCTACAAAGTTCTCCACCTCACAGTCGCTAACAACACTTCGTGTTATGTCTCAACGACTTTGGTAAGCTTGTTTGTTTACTTATATTTAATTTTGCAAATTTTCTTTCCTTTATCAATTGTTATCTGGTTATTTACTTCTCATTCAAATTAACTTCACTCCTTTGATTCTTCTATTTCTTTTTACAGTAGCCATGACAAATTTAATAAAAATCGCTAAGAGCCGATTTTGAAATAATCGACTTTTTTCTCTTTTCACCCTTTAATAAACTACCCTAATTTTATGGTTGGACAGACAGCATTGCAAACTCCCCTTTTTAGCATTCGGGGGCTCATGAAAATCTCAACATCCATCAACATCTCAACATCTGAAGTTAGATTTTTTTGAGGGTAGCAATAATTTACTTTTAGTGTGAAAAAAGTTAAAAAATATTTTTATTTGCGTATAGCTTGAAAACTATTGGTTTTATAAAAATATATTACAAATAAAAGAATTTTGATTATAAATGGACCTAAATATTTGCAATGATAAGTAATTTTATATCTCAAAGAGTTACAGAGATATTATAAAAAATTATAATTTACACATCAGTACAGAACAATTAAAGTTATTTTGACGAAAAATTGAGAGTAGCCATTTTGTTTGTAATATTATCAATGCTTAGAAATTAAATTTAATCAAAATGTTAGCTGATTTTGATAAAATCAATTTTTTCTCTGATTGCCATAAAGGAAACTACCCTTAATTTTAGGGTTGGACATCAAATTCCAAAAACCCCTCGGGGAAGCCCTGTGAAAACCCTAGATGCCAAGTTTTAGCCCGATCAGTAAAATAGTTTAGGCTCTACTCCGAGGTGGCATTGCAAAAACTACTTTTTCGAATTCGAGGGGTCATAAAACGTTGACATTCATCAAAATCTCAAGTTCGATTTTTTAGACGAATACAGTACTTTCTCTACCTGTAAGGTAGCGAGAAAGTAAAGAGTCACAATATGAAATAAAAGTTGTTATAATGTTCAAATCAATATAAAATACTATGAAGGCATAATATTTGACATTTTCCTAAATAGGGCTGGAGGGAATAAAAATTAAACAAGTGCGTTCAAATAAAACAGAAATAATATAGTAGTGGATCTGTTATTATCTATATCCATCCTGACTCTTTCACAAATACGAGTAAACCAATAACTATGACAAGAAACCAATCAATTCCAATAGTTTTAGGCTATATTTGTGAACTAAACTAAACTTCAGATATATTTACCTTTGTTGTTTCTAAAAGATGAGTCGTCACTATGGCGCTTTGAAATTTCATCTTTTTACCTTGTATTTTTGACAAACTAATCACTAGTTTATCTCAGGTTTTGCTATGTCGATTTGTAAATCTTTATCTAGTACGGGCCAACTTATAAATAATAAAAGTATATTTGTCATGTCACATAAATAGGGCCTTGCTACTTTGTAGTACATGTGCAGTAAGATATTTTCAATGCTTTTTTACACTAAATATTATAAATTACAGGTCTATTACTCATTGGTAGCACATATAAAAGGAACAAACACAATATGGCTTTTACAGTGAAAAGAACACAGTCCACACTTTACATTGCTGCCACTGGACAAAGAGGTAATGGCTGCCTCTTGAAGAAAATTGATCATTACTGCCCAGGCCCCCGACCTAGGTTTCATTCTATTGGAGCTCATTAAAAGAAAGTGTGAGACGCGCAACGCAACTTTATAAAATAAGAAACCAAGATAACACAAAAGGGAAAAAAATGAAAATTGTAAAGAATGATACGACACTTGGATAGTAACATGTAAAAGCAACAACATAAAGGCCAAATATAGGAAATGGACAGAGGATGTGAATATGTACAATTATATATAATATGTATCTATAAGGGAAATATCTTTTCACTTTGTGAAACGATTGTATTACATTTGGAAACTGTATTATATTTCCCAATATAATATAATTACCTCATAAAGTGAAACGAGGTTTTCCTTATAGATGTATATTCAATAGTCGCACAGTAATATTAAATATACAAGCCTAAAATGTACCAGTAACTACTACTAATATAAACTAAATTTGGTTGGCATTATGCAGTTTAAATTATAGCCTAATTTGGATGGATTAACTTGTATTTATATTATTATTATTTAGCAACACATCTTACTACCCATTCGGGTTACACGCTTAAGTACTAATTACGCTAATGGATTAGGAATTGGGAAGGTTAAATTTAGAGGAAGTGAATCTGCATTTGTCTGGAGGGAGAGTGGAAAACCATTTAAGAAACCTCCCCCCTCCGAGTTCAGCAGGTAATGCAGCTCTCATGTTAGTATAAAGTTTTCGAATCTTTTGTTTTATAGGCCCTAGCAGTTCATCAACTTGCACAGTAGTCTACTGTGGATGAAAGTGTCATCTCCAACTGCTACTTTGCAAAGGAAATTTGAGGTAGCTCCAAGAGCCTCATACCTGAGTATCCAGTTCTGGGTTCAAACTTTCCTTTTTCTCTTTTCTAAACATTTTTTTTTATAGATTTCCACTTGGTCCATGTTGTGATCCGAATACATGAATCGTGTCAATCCAGATTTACATAACTTAGGTACTTTAAATAGGCCTAATCCCTTATTAAAGGAATGACACGAATATACCCAGGTATTAACTTTTTTTTTAAAACATATTTGTTGCAACATTGTACATTTACTATCAAGTGTATCATCCAAGAGTTTCAAAATTTTGCCATTATTAGTGCCTCATGAGTTTTCACTAGCTCCATCTAAGTCTAAACACGGTGCCTATATTTGACTCATGATTATTCTTGTACAAGATATATTTAGAGATAATTATCTTTTTAAAAATCTCATTGGTGCTGATATACTAATTACAATAATGTGTCAGGGATTAGAAAGGTTTATAATCTAGAGGAAATGTACCCAGATTTGCTTGGAGGGAGAGTGGAAAACCACCCTCACTGCACCAGACTGAGAATGAACCCCGATCTCCCAGTATTCGGCAATCTAGTCCAACACGAGAGCAGTGCTTTAGACCATGTGGCCACCAAACCGGGTTTTATTTATTATATATTATATTTTGCTTAGTTAACTTTATTTCATAAATATGTAAATGGTTAATTTCTTGAACACTATTTCAGAGTGTACTGTACTTTCCTGTGGTTCAGCTCTAAGCCAATCTCTATGCACTCTAGGAGAGTGCGCAGTCCCTTAACAATCCAAAATGGAGCTGAATCGAATAATATGAAGTAATCTAAGAGACAAATCACAGTTTGAGAGAAAAAGGTTTAATGTTGAAAAGTTATATTCTATGTTGCATAATTATGTAACTTAGGTATTATAGTTTGCAAAAATGTTAAATTACAAACATAATTCGCATTTTTGTCCTATGGTGATAATGATGTATTCTTCGTTTACCTTGTTAGTTAACAAGCTTACTTTACATTATTACACTATGGTATAGCTTATAAGATAGGGCCATAGTGTAATCTGTCAAGGTAAGACTCCTATCTTTCAGAGCAAATGGAGTGTACATAACAGTTTAAAATGGCAAAAATTGAACATAAATGTGTGGGAATTTTATTAAGTATTCGAAACGAAGCTGGAGTTTTCAAAGGTTTGCACATTCTTAATGTAATCCGTTGAATGCAGTCACAAACATCTGTTGTAAACACTTTATTTTATACTAAACTATGCACATTTTAAACACAGCGTTTTATTAATAGTAAATGGCTTAAAAACTAACTCTATACAGGAACACACCTATTTTTTTGGTAAAAAATAAACTGTAAAAAGAATTTTTAATAGAGTAATTTTGGAAACCCATACAAAAACACATACTAGAGGTACTAGGCACTAAATTATTTAAATCTTATGTCCTCAAGATATGTGAAAAATATCTCACTACTGAGCACAAAATGGAAGCACGTATTATTGACAGGGTCAAAATTTCAGCATATCATGTTCTTGAAAGATCAAAGTTACAAGAGATGTGGGGATTTTTATAATCAAAAACTTTGAAACAAATTTATTTTGGTCACACAAACATTATGAAAATTCTCCATCAATTTTTTTTATAGTAATAATAATAATTACTAAGCCTGTGTGAATCCATGATTCTCCATTTTGAGTCGAATTCGAATCTTGGCAAACCAGCTTGAATTGATTCCGAATCGAATATCATGCTCAGAATTTTTTTCGAATCGAATATCATACTAAAAATAAAATTTCGAAATGAAGCTGAATCAAATATTTTATTTTGAAAATGTTTCAAATCAATCAAATAACATATCCTTAGGAGTCTTTGAAAATATTTTAAATTTAATCTTAAGTTAAACAAATAAAAAAAGCCTCATGAATAACTTATGAAAGGTTATAGACAAAATAAATTACAATTTTTTTTATAATGGTTTGCTGTATAAGACCATAGGAAGTTGAAATTAACCTAAGTATGAAAAGATTTGAATTTCGAACTAAACCCTTCAAATCCGAATCTGAACTTTACTTAGATTCAAAATTTAGAATCCACCACAAATCTCTTTAATAATAAGACTCGAAAACTTCAAATCTGAATCTTAGCAAGATTCAAATTTAGATTAGAAATTTATAAGGTTCACACAGGCTTAGTGATAACTTTGATAATTTATTTAGATAGTTCATATTCATTTAATAGAATATTGTCAAAAGTGGTGGTAATAAGTATACATCAACCCAACAGTTTGTATTCACATATCTGATAGCAAAAACATATAATGAAAGAAATATTTAAATTCTCTTCAAAAATCAAACTATAACAAGTCAAATATTACAATTTATTTTGTTTTCTTGTCTGGCTTATAATTTAATTTACATGTAGGAATAAATATAGTTGGAAGAATTGAAGCATTTTAAATTTAGTTTTGATTTTTTTTTCTCAAAATAAAATACATTCAAAGAAAATAAACTAAAGAACCATATAAATAAACTAAGAAAAGCAAGCTCAGTTTTTCATAAGTCAAGTTTGAGTTCAAAATATATAGTATTAAAATCTACCATCTAGCTTTGTAAATAAGGGTTGATTAACAGTTGATTGAAAAAAATAACATGTTTTTAAAATTAAAACATAATTTATTTTTTGAAAATTGAAAATATAAAATAATCTGAGATAAAAAACTAATAAAGATTCAAAGTGATACAGTTCTATAACAAATTCATGAAAATTAAGTTAGTTGTGAAGATTTAGCTATAAACAACCTTTAGATCCATTCACGATCTGTATCGCAGCTGTTTAATTGGCGAACATCTTGGTACTACTTAAGGGACAAACATCTTCCAGATGTTTAAGGTGATCAGTGCTTAGGGCGTACACAGTGCTATGAATGGTTCAACCCAGGGTGGCCCAACGTTTTTCAACCCAAGGGCCAAATATGATCCTCAGTTTGAACTGCGGGCCAAAGGTATATTTAATAATCCCATCAGCTTAGTATAGGCCTACAAACAACACTTTATAAACAATTACTTTCAATACTTACATATAAATCATATTTTTGATTGGTAGATTCTTTCAAATTTTACTGTCAAAAATAGGTTTATTAATCTCCCAAAAATGTATTATGAAAAATGCACACGTTCACACTTTCAAAAAACAATTTAGCATTATAAATATATATTTATGCATAATATTTATATTAATTAAATAAATTCATAGGGGCCTAATAAAATACAAAGATGATCTCTTTGAATAAATATTTATATCTGAATCAATAGCTATTTCGCATCTACCATTGAGGGTTTCCCTCTAATTTCCCTCCAGACTACTCTGTGGCCGTATGCTGCATTTGGCCCATGGGCCGCTTGTTGGACCACACTGGTCTAAGCAATTCAAAGGTAGTCAGTTCAGTCAACTGATGATCCATGTTCAAGGTCAAATGAAGATGCCCAACTTTAGGTAACCGTGCGTTCCCATCATCGATCGACTGTGTGAGGAATTGAGGATGAGTGCAAAATTTCAATGAGATTGTGTCATAACATTTTGACCGAAAAATTGGAAATATGTCGAGTTGCCGCGAAGTTCGTCCCACGGCTGCTGACTCCGGGTCAGAAAGACAATCGTGCTGTGATCCGTCAGGAACTTTGGACTGCGCAAATGATGACAAAACTTCATGAAGAGAATTATCACTGGAGATGAGACATGGGTTTACGACTACGATGTCAATACGAAAACCTAGTCTTCACAGTTGTTTTGAAAAAATTCGCTGGGACCGAAAAGAATGCAGCAGGTCAGGTCGAAAGTGAAAGTCATGCTGATGTTTTGTTTTTTTATGTTGAGGATGTTGTTCCTCACAAATTACCAGAGGAACAAACAGTGAATCGGTGGTATTACATCGATGAGTTGAGACGTCTGAGGGGAAACATCAGGAGGAAAAGGTCCCAGCTGTAGAGAAACAAATCCTGGTTCCTCCATCATGACAGCTCCCAAGAAGTAGAAACGACATTAGGAGTGGTGTATCAACCTAGAAGGTGACACGGCTGAATAGGTTGTAGGTAAGTCTGGAAAAATTATAACAGACCTTGTGTATGAATTATGTTAATGATGTAGGAATGAGGAAGCTAAAATAAAAGAAAATATGCCTGCAGAACACCTGTCTGGAATTAAGAGCCCCGACCTTGTCACCCGCAAACCAGACTAATTAAGCTTGATACAGACGGTTTTATCCACTGGTCTGGTTAATATCTAGTCTTATTTTCCTTTTCATAACTATTATAGTTTTATTTGAATTGTCAAGTTTTTGATTATATATTTACTGAACTCAAGCTCAGTTATGATCGATACTGAGAAGCTTAAGTCAAATGAAAAAAACCCGTGATTTTGCAGACTTTTACAAAATAGCTTTAATGAATACAGTCATTCATTGTCATAATCATTTTTAAAAATATAAACATAATTTTTAAGAAAACAAAAAAATAATTTTTAAGAATATGGCTTTTTTCCCCCACACAAAACCTTTGACTTGACTATTTGACTACGCAAATATATTGGTAACATTTGCTTTCACTTGTAATATCTTGCTGTTTTCTGTTACAACAAAAGGAGATTCCCAACATTTACAGAAACAATAAACATTATATATTTGTAAAATAAATTAAGACAAGGATATATATCCCCGCTCCCTCTCTTTATCACATTCTCAACATCTGAAATATGTAGCTAGCTGACTTGAAAAATATAAGCCGTGATATAAAGGCACTTGTGATTTATGTTACGATGTCCATATTTACACATCACAGTCTGTGAATTGGAGAACTCTTGCAGGGGGTGAAGAGAGAGGGGATGATGAGGGTTTGGGAGGTGTAAAGTTGCCATATGGAGAAGACTGGTGAGGAGACGACATTAGTCTCCGCCTTGTTTGATTAGCTTTGGGTGTGAGCCACCTGGAAATATGGATATAACACACATCAACAAAACCTCAATTCAGTCTTACTGTGATACATTACACTATGGTCCTATCTTATAAGCTACACCATAGTGAAACCATGCGAGGTAAGCTTGCTGGCTCTGAGAGTAGGGCTGTATCTGAATTCTCTACTCGTGTGTCGTTTCCTTGAAATGTCCCCTTGCCAATTGAAGGACCCAGAGAAGTGCAAGCCTGTCTTAATTGTTGTCAAGGGTGCTGATGCACCCCTCACACGAGCTTGAGTTCTTGGAGGGAAGCGATTCGTCGTCGACATGTCCTGGATGCGGTGTTTGATTGGAAACAGTTTTATTATTCTCTTTCCATCCGCTAGAGCTCAGAACTTTACGTTATCATACAGTTTAAATTATGTGTGTTGCTGAAGCAGATATATTTTTTATAATGAGAAGCTGATTAATCAAGCTACACCTACCATTTATAAAAGAAACAATGTGGGGAATGCCAAGCCTCCACCGTGGTTTGTATCCCACGTTAAACTGTAAGTCCTCCATTTCATCCAACACTCACCCTACCATTACACATTAGCGTAAGTGCGTATAACCCGAACGGGTAGTAAGACGCGGTGATAATAGTTTAAAAGTAACAAATTGTTTAATTTTCATAAAACAATGCGAAAACTGTTTACACAAACAGTAAAACGGTGCAAATTTTAATCGCCATATTTATTTTTATTAAGGTTGGGATATGGTGTTTAATATTGGTAATATATATATAACTCAAGGAGCCTAAATAGATACAGCCTAGATATCACTGGCTCATTTGGGAAACAAACTCTATTTCGGACTATAAGAAGAAGTTTGATTAATTCTCAGATGAATAGGGTCAGTTTTTAAAATATAATTTTGCTAGAGTATTTCAAACAACAAAATGTTCCCAATTTGTTTCAAACATTAATTTCTAAGACCAATGCTTTGGGCAAGAATGTATTATTATATTGTCAGGTATTATTTGTGTGCTCTAAATCAAACATTTTCAATTTTGACTAAAGGTTTGTGTATAATTCTCTACCTTTCCAGAACAATCAGAATCAGTTTAAAAAAGAGACCAATTGTGATAAATATAGAAAGCATTCTTGGACAAACACAAATAGTTATGACTTATGATTTCAAACTTCAATCCAAGGACTATAAGATTCATTGAAAACAAATTGGGAATAAGAACAGGAGTCAAATGAAAACATTAAAACTGCAATATGACAGTTCTTTATAATATATTAACACGTTAGTAAAAACAAAGGTTCATTAGAACATTAATTAAAAATAACAGGTTAGTATGTTAAAATGTTGTTGGCTGCATATTATAAGTATGACTTTTACCTTGTTATATTATGATTATTATATTATTATTTAGCACCGCGTCTTAATAATCGTTCGAGTTATACGCTTAAGTACTAATTACGTTAATGGGTTGGGAATTGGGAAGGTTGAATTTAGAGGAAGTGAACCCACATTTGCGTGAATATAGATTGGAAAACCATTTAGGAAAAACCACCCCCAGTTCACCCGATCGAGATTCGAACCTCAATCTCCCCATCCTAAGCAGTCAAGCTCAACACGACTAGCATGTTAGCCAACTATGCCACCAAGATTCAAGATTTATAGTATTTGATAATAATATATAAAATAGGTGTGATAATAATGCACTCAAATGATGGAAGTTAAATAATATCAGAAATTTGATGTTAACAAAAAGTTGTTATTGAGAAATACATCTTGCCTTCGTTTTTATATTCTTTAGTGACAATTTTTTTAAATGCTAAGTCATTTTAAAAGGAATTTTAAATGTAGTTTTTATTGAATTAAGAATTAGTTTGGTTTATTATTACAGTAGAGTCGTGATAATCCGAACGTCGGTTATCTGACATATCCTCATGATGTGCAATTTATATTGTTGTGCATATTATTTTCCCACTACCATCGTCACATTGTCAGTGAGTCACATAGCTCCGTGGTTGTAGCTCTGTTTGCACTGTACTTGGTCATACAGTCAGTGAGTCACATAGCTCCGTGGTTGTAGCTCTGTTTGTACTGTACTCAGTCATACTGTCAGTGAGTCACATACTTCCGTGGTTGTAGCTCTGTTTACACTGTACTTGGTCATACAGTCAGTGAGTCACATAGCTCCGTGGTTGTAGCTCTGTTT
>CABFWB010004260.1:26649-48953 GCA_902151455.1 Timema bartmani
GTTTTCACTTCAATATGTTTAGTTTACCTGTTTCAAACATTGTCCTGGAAGTCTAGTTTTAACCCAACAAAGTCACCTTAATCATGAAAGTTTGGTAAAAACCACTTTTTTAACGCTTTTGTCTTAATTCGATAATTTCGTCGCAAAAATAGGATTTTTGTAATTCACCGCTTATTCACCGCTTTTGGGAAACTTAAAAACGAAATTGGGCTTTTTTATTCACCATAAAAGCAGGGCTCTGCTTATAGATATCAAACAAATGGAGCCATTTCATAGTTTCCCTTTAAATAGCACAATCTCACCCTTCAATGAAGACATCGACTCCCTCTTCTGGTGTAAACATTTCCTCATCAGAAGAAAAATCATCCATCAACCTTTTATTCAGTTCAGTCGGTGATGACGGTGGCGTAAGGAAGAATTCTTCATTCTCATTATCTAAAAACATTCAAATAAGTTAACAGTGTAGTTTGGGACCTTGTATGGTGACTTTGGGGACTTAGTTTCCCCCACCCCTATGCTGCTCTTTATATAATAAATATTAATGAGCTCTTCTTTCATTTAAAACTTAGAAATAAATAAAATATATTTTAAATAATTTGAGAGTGCATGCTACACAAAAGATTGCCTTCAGAGTCAGTGAAAAGTAAATAAAAATAATTTTTAGAAAGGTCCTATCTGCCCAAACAGGCAAATCAGACAATTTCACATGAAAACACTGTTATTTAAAAAAAATATTAGCTCTATTGTTTAATCCACCTGTAGGTAATGAATTTGTGTAATTTGTACGTGAAATAGTTCTAAGTAAAGGCCTACGTTAGTAAAAGATTTTAAGTCGGATAGTACAATATGTACACGCCTAATTATCTTTTGTAGATATCTTTTCTCTAAAATACAAACTCCCCTCCCCCCCTCCCACTTTTTACTCTGAAATTTCAAAATTTCCCAAAGCTCTCTTCACGTCACACTCCTTGACAAGAGTTAAAAATGCAAATTCGCCAAGCATATAAAATTAATCAAAATTGTTTACAAAATATTCCATATAAATTAAATTAACTAACATTTAGATGTTGAATATGTTTTGTTTAGTATTGTTTACAGTATAACTGTTTGTTTATATGCATATTATTAAGAGTAATATTGATTTATTAATCCAAACACCAAACAATTTGACAACTGTTGAAACTAGTGGTACCCCTGGAGTAGGAATAGAGGGGTGGGAACCTCAAGGGAGTGATAACAACTAGGGAAAGAGAAAGTGAAAAAAAATTTAAAAAATTTCTCTGAGCAATAAGCATTTATGTAAGTCTTATCACTATTTTATTATTAACTGCCCCATAGATGTTTTGGTGATACAGTCTCAAAGTCTACCCTGACGCCAAGCCCCCTATGATTCCCATAAAAAACAGAGAGTGGGTAGTTGAGCCAGGTGAAGCGGCCAACCAAGACCCGGCCGGTGTGTTAGAGACCAGTATTGGAGTCACACGAGTGATAGAGGTGATGTAGCTAATGACACGGGACATTTTTGTAAACTGTGCACGTACTGATTTATTTATATATGTGATTCTTTATTTTTATTTTTCATTAATTTTAGTTAATTACCCTCTTAGATGTAACTAGTCCATAATTTTCTTTATTAGGACTTTGGTTTTTCAATCATAAATAATCTTGAATTTTTTTGTTTGTGTTTTTAATCATACTGAGCAAATATCGTAACCCAATCTCCCGGTTGGCAGAGTCAACTGTCCACAACCCCCTGCAGGGCTCATACTCCATATCAAGGTCTATTTTAGGGACTTTATAGTACTTCCAGGTTAATAAAATGGACCCAATTAGGGACGCAATGAAAACTATGAGAAGAATAAAAAGTCACTCAAAAGAATATTTTTTTCCTAAAAAAAAAGAAGCCCCAACACCAACACCATTAAGGTAAAAATAATTTTTTAACTCTTTTAGCTGATGTGAAAATACCTTTCCCGACAAAATTGGAAGGGCCTTTCGACAGCACACTTCCCGAACTCTTTAGTACATGGGATTCCTACCAGATAGTGCGAGCAGTACTAACCAGCCAAAGGATTGAGTGCATGGATGGATATAAATGCCATCAAACCAACCTCTGGGTAGTTGACTTCAGAAGAAGAATTTAATAAAGGCGAAACAAACTTACTGGAGAGCTTTGTATCAGATATGTTGTTGGCATGTTCACAGTTCAGAGGTTCCGTATCACCAACTTTGAGCTTATCAGCTTCTGAGCAGTCTTGTTCACATCTACTGACATCATGTGAACCTACGTATCAGATGGTGAAACAAAACAGAGATAAGAGCAACAAAGTTGACCATCAAGAACCCTTACTAAGGTGGTCAATACTTGCGGTCATGTAAAACTGTTTAAAATAAGGAGTAATCAAACCCTAATTATTTAATAAAGCTAAAATTAAATTTATAAACTTAAGCTGTGACAAAATTTCATAATTAAACAAAACAATAAAGCCTATTATTTGACATATATGATTGCACCACATTTAAATTCTCAGTATAATACACGATTTGATGTGATTTTATAAAAAATAAAATGTGGATGCATATATATTAGGGATGAGTCCTCAAATTCCTTGAATCCTACGGATATTTGAGATTCAAGGATCTGAGAAAATTTCAGATTCGAGACTGATATCCTTAAATAAAATTATTTTTAAATTTTTCAAGTGAAATTTGTTTTAGAGCTCTAATACTGCTTATTTGTGGTTCATAGTCAATTATAATTATAGGGTGAACACACCAACCAGTCCCCAGACCAGTAATTTAACACTTAACTGAGTGTATGAATGAATGTTGTAATGAATGGATTATAAGAAAGAATGATACATTTAGTTATTTTTTGTATTTTCAATTATTCAATTAAATTTTTATTTCCTCTGATGTTTGTAATTTTTTGCAAGATTCAGATTCGAAATTCAAAGGTAAATTGTAAATTTGGATTCGTAAAATAGTGGATTCGCCCCAACTCTGATACATAGTCAAAGTTGTCCATTCATTATAAAATTTTGCCAATGGTAAATTGTTAAAACCTGTTAAAATTGCTTTTAGACTGGTTGTGGATTTTGTATAGTATTTAAATAGAATTTAATGTTAAATGGTATTAATATATAAAATGTTATATCACATCATTAAGTTGTACTTTTAGAATTAACTTCAGGTTACATATAATAAATGTTGATAAAAAAAAAGATGTTTGAATAATTGTAACATTTTAAATTTCCATTCGATCGCCCGCTCCTTGACAATGACAAAATGACAAATGACAAATTGACAAAATGAGTTGTGTGATCACAACTCTTTTTCAGAAAATATTAGTATTTGTGGTTTGTAAGCGAATCTCTAACAGAAACCAAACTTAACACCAGCGTAGTAAGGATTAGGATTGGAGTCCTTTGTACTGTCCTGTCGCTTGGTGGGTCAGCTGGAGTGAAAGGAAGAGGAGGGGATGAAGGGTAAGGGAGGGGTTTTAAGGGTTGGTGGGGGGAAAATGTTTAAAGGATAGTCTGTGGTTACCCGGTCATGGCAACTAGCAAGTGAGAAGGTAGATTTCAAGGTCAACACTTTGTGAGCAACAGTGCCAGAGAGAAAGAGGGAAAAAATTAGAAAGAGTAGATTTAAGGTGTGACAGTACAAAAAAAAAAGAATGAATAAAATATTTATGTTGTCGTCATTTTTCACTTATGTACAGTGTTTTAAATAAATAAATAAATAAATAAATAAATAATAATAATAATAATTGTTAGTTAATCTTCATGGAAAATATAAAAACAAATAAAGTAGATATTACAAGTGAATAACTTTTTACTAGTTTTAAAATAATTACTACAAATTAATAATTTATGCTCACTCTTAGCATTTGAATAACTGTGCTAATTTTGAAATAATTTATGCTCACTCTTAGCATTTGAATAACTGTGCTAATTTTGAAATAATTTATGCTCACTCTTAGCATTTGAATAACTGTGCTAATTTTGAAATAATTTATGCTCACTCTTAGCATTTGAATAACTGTGCTAATTTTGAAATAATTTATGCTCACTCTTAGCATTTGAAGTGTAAGGAAGTGCTGTACAGGGAGTACTTTGTACCCATTGTCACACATGCAGCAGAAATATGGACATTGACTAGGAAAGTGGAGGCCATGGGAATGAAGCTTGTGAGGAGCATGTTAGCTGTCTAGAGGAGAAACAAGATTAAGAATGAAGTTATACTGGAAAGAGTGGGGGTATAGGGAGTACATGAGATAATAGAGGAAGCAAGAATTATATGGTATGGACATGTAATGAGGATGGAAAAATAAAGGATGCCAAAGAAAATGATGGGATTCAAGTAAGTAGGAAAAAGACCGCAGGGGAGGCCAAGAAAGAGATGGGAGGAGCAGATACCATGGAGTGTGTGAGAGAAGAGGAATGGAAACAATTAAAGGAGGAAGAATGGTGGAAGGCTAGAGGAAGATGGAGGCATTTTACTAAACTGACCTGGCCACAAACTGGAAAGTGATGATGATGATGATGATGAAATTTGAGCGTTTGGATTTATTTCAAAGGATCTAAACACTTATCTAATTTGTAACTATCTCTCCCCCACTTTCAAATAGATGACACAGCATATTTCGGTTTTTTATTATAACCAGTAGCGAGGCGTCAGGGTAGGCAGGATAAGCTCAGCTATCCCAAAAGGTTTTGAAAAAGGAGAGAAAACATCTCTTTACATAAAACATATGTAAAATTTTAATTTTAATGGTAATTTTTTAAAGCGTAGTGACATGTTAGCAAGCGTGCAGAGTGAATGTGTCAGTTCCTTTTGACAAGATGAGCTGCACCCGAGGAATCAGGACTGCGGGGAACTATGGAGAGTGATGAGCGCGCAACTGTTCATCTCAGCCACTGAAGGTGACCAGTAGGCCGGGTATCCCCGACTCGTGTTACATTCTGTGCATATATAGTAGGTTTCAAAGGTTTATTTCAGTGTAGCTTGGTTTAGTCTTGTGATTGTGACTTGAATTTGATTGTTTTGTTGAGTTGTTTTAAATTTCATATTATAATATATATCAGTAATGTTTTAGGATTCGGTGTATGTACCGTTGAAAAAATTGGGAGATGCTGTAGACATCAACAATGACACTTTCGGTTCAGTTGACTTTTTGCTAAATAATTATACTGAGGCTTTGTCTTTTAAACAAAAAGTGCATTTAAAAGGAAAAATAGCGTGACCAAAATTAAATATTTCACAGGAGGTAAAGCAAAAAAAAATATTTATTAGTGGTGGTGATGGTGGTAGTAGTAGTAATCTGCCAGTATAGTGTTATAAACTTAATAAAAATCCCATTTTCAACATCGTTTGGTGCGCCCCTTTATGAGTGTTCATGACTCAGCTAACCCAAATATTATCATCACACTTCACCACTGATAACCTTTTTTTTATGTTGATAATTATTTTTATTATTAATTTAATGAAAATAAAATTGTCAAAATTAAAAGTGTATGTGTGTCTTTTGTGTATTACCTTTGTAATATTGTAAAGAAAAACCAAATGATCAGCAAGAAATGATAGTTGTCAGCCTGTTCAATTCAGTTCAAGTAAATATATTGCTATATGTTAATCAGACTCAAATAAAACTCTTTATGTTATCATTCAAACTCAATTAGAAGTGAAAAATACCTACTTGCATGGTTCTAGTTCCTTGTACATAATTTTAAAATATTTGTGGTTCATCCTTCCCTGTACATTCTTACAAATATATAGTTATGTCTCAAAAAGTGAACAAAATTTTTTATGAAACAAAATAGAATATGAGGCTCACCTGAAACTAATTTCAATCCTTCAGATTTTCTCTCAACAGACATTACATTCTTGTTCATATTAAACTTCTTGGCTTGGTTTCTTTTAAGTGATGAACTTTTTCGTGAATTCCTAAGAAAGTTACTGGTGTGCCAAGAACAAGAGCACTTCTCCGCGAGAGACCAAGCTTGCATGCATTCTTGCAGAGAATCAACATGTTCATTTCTTGAGCGGTTTTCTTTACTTCTTTCTAAGGCACTTAAAATATGTTTAGAAATACATTTAACTTGATTGATGTTATCATTCACTTTTGTAACATTTGTACATTTTTGTTTACGATATGTTCTTTCATTAATATTCATAACATCTTCTTCATCAGAAAAGCTAACTTCTTTGGCCAGGTTTAAAATATTCTCCAAGGACAATACGATGAACTCTTTATCATCCATGGGCAAATCACAAAGCTTTGTGGCTACTATCGCTGAGATTCGTGAATGAGTAAGATGGAAGTCAAAGTTTTCAAACTTACTGTCTAATAAATAACTACTGACAAGAGACTGGAAGTGGTTCATTTCAGGCTTCAACATCTCTAACACAGGATTCTCCCTACTTTGGAGTCTTCCGATGACAGAAACATGAACAAGCCCATCGAAAATTCTTTTAGCATAAACCTGACAAGACTTCTCAATGTAAACAAAGGGGTCCAGTTGAGCGTTTGTCAGAGGTGAATAGTAAGACTCGTTTTCTGTAACTGCCTCGTCACTTTTTGGGAAAGGTAATACCCTTTTTCCATTGGCGATTGGCCTGACGTTTCCACAATCGATTAAGGTACAGGCCTTGAACGCAAGACACAGATCTGTGATTGGACTGACAATATTACTGTCTGAAGTGTTCTTACTGGTATTGTTGATTGATGTTTGGCTTTCTTGCGAGTCATTGGTAACACTTTTTCTTCCAGCGAGAGTAAATTTGATTCGAAGATACTCCTCTAATCTCTGAAGGCCATCTTGTGAAGACAGGTCAACAAAGGTGTTCAAAAAGGGCCAGAATTCCTTCCATTGAACTTTAAACTCTTGTGCCAGACTCCTGAAATAATAACAGAACCGTGAGCGATTAATATCTTTAACAGGAGCGGTCAAGGCCAAGAAGGAGGCCAAGGAAAGAGATGGGAGGAGCAGATAACAGAATCTGAAAGTGAGAGGAGAAGAATGGAAGAAATTAAAGGAGGAAGAATGGAGGAAGATGGGGTCATTTCACTAAACTGACCTGGCCACAGGCTGTAAACAGTTGATGATGATGATTATGATGAACAGTAGTCCTATCATTGCCTTGGTAGACAGTTACAATGATTATGAAATGTGCTGAGAGAGTTGAGTTTGACCCTGTTCTGGAAGCGCTGGGGATCGAACCCGGGACCTATGGACCTGTAGCCGGAAACTCTAACCACTAGACCACAGAGGCAGCCTGGTAGGGAAGAAAGGCAACTTAAAAGGAGATATAGGTTCAGCCTTGAAAGAAACAAATAAACGCCCCTTTTAATTTCGTCACAGACTCTTCCGTCTCCCATATTATTACTTTCATAGCTAAACATGACTTTTGAATATTAGAAAATATTCCTTTTTGCTTATTGAGAGAAATGCAAAGAAAAATAGTGGCACCTAAATATTTAAAAAAAGGTTCGAGAGAAGCTGCCACATTTTTTCCACCTTCATTCTCCTTCATATTAAAAAGGAATATTTCCAACAGTTGAAATCACTGTGCAACTGTGAAAGAGATCAGAAGTTGAAACGTGTGAAGAGTGTAAGAAGAAATGAAGAGAGAATTTGGTTTGTTTTTTACTAAGACCTATCCTAACTATTCTTTCAGGTTGGCTTCCTTACCTATAATTTACAATACATTATTTTTCTTATATAAACAATATATCAAAATGGATATAAGCATTTGATAATTATATTTTGGTGTGCCTTTCAATATGATAATCTAGTCAGAGTGCTATATTTTTACTAGGCCTTTGGCTTGCATTAAAACTATAAATTAACATATTATTTGTTTAAGGTATTTAATGTGCACTTTTTGAACCACCCGGTTATATCAACACAGGATAATTTCTATGAGTAATAGCGAATGGGCCTACCACTTTTGCCGGGAAAGGTATGTTCACATACATTCCAGGAATATTTTACATGCCACAAGCGACATGGGACTGACGGCAACACTTCTCCTTCAAAGAAAGTTGTTCTACGAGTTGTCATCGCTCAACCCTGGCTGGGTTTGAACTCAGGAACATCAGGTCCTGAGGTGAGCACTTTACACCAAAACCACAAAGGTCGCCAATTAAATAACAGGTTTACAATATATTTGGAGTTTAGAATACAGAGACAGTAAAGAAGAGTATTGTTAATATTGGAGACCATCCATTCTAAGTATTTGTTTAAGGCTAAATATAATATTTAAACAATGTTTATGTTTGAGAATTGTATATAACAATTTTTAAATTTCTTTTTATCACCGTGTCTTACTACCTGTTTATGTTATATGATTATATAATTGCTCTAATCAGGAAGGAGGCATTTTAGTGGTAATCTACCCGCATTTGCGTGGAAGGTGAGTGTGAAAAAATTTACGAAAACCATCCTCAGTAGACCAGACCAGGATTCAAACCCCAATCTCCCCGTCTTCAGTATAGTATCAAAATAGAATATCTTAAAAAACATCTTAACTCTATTAAACATAATTAAAAACAATTAAGCTAATGCTGTTAGGTAGAATATGTTATATTTAAAGGTTTGCCTACCCTCGTTGGCGGTGTGTTGAGCTTTCAGCTCTCAAAATAGATGGCGTTGCTAATGTTATACAAACTATTGAATTCCAGCCATCAGGTTGGTAGCATTACTGGTTTGTTTAAACAAATGGGAGGCTGGCTGACTGGTAATCAGTCAAGCCCGCAAGCAAACTTTTCCTAGAACTGATAGAGATAAGAAGTGTAGTGCCCACCGGACTGTAAAATGTGTGAGCAACCCAAGTTGGACTAGCCGTGGGGAGAAAAACGTTGAGATACAATCATACTCTCGAGCAGAAATATTAGCTTAGTCATTCCAGCCAGCAAGACGCTTCTGTCTGACACGTTTGAAATAAGCCAAAAACTGGTCGGGGAATTCTAGAGACTGAAAATGTTCACGATTACAATATTTTATTTATGTGTATGAATGCTTATTAGACTTTAAAAAAAATACAGTCCTTTGAAATTGTACACATGCCTCCCAGCATACACCGACATTCAACGTCCTTACCCCTCCCATTAGTTAAATCTTTCGGTAGTTTGGATGAGTAATAAAACGTGCTGAACAACTTTTTCATAGAAGTTCTCAAAAATAGCAATTAACCGTGTTAGTGGTCACATGCTCTAAGAAAGCGTCTTTCTCGCATTAGCGAATTAGAATGGTTTGTCATTGACGGAGATGTGGGGGTTTAAATCCCTGCTGAAGGTATTTTGGATAGATCTTATTAAATTGTTTACTTCTCTTTTCCAACACAAATGTGGGTACATTTAATTTAATTAATTCTACCTTCATCCCCACCACCCCAATATCGTAATTAATATACCTGCGGGAAGTAAAATACGGTGATTTTTTACCATATATATGTTGATTACTTTTATTTCTCATTTAATCTAAAACTATTGACAGTAGAGTATAAAAAATCTCAACATAACATTATTACTGCCCGGTTTCACTATTTATTTTGCCTAATAAAAAAGGGTCACGAACAAATAAAAGTGAACCTTTGGTCTGGAGATTATCAATAGTTACAAAAGACTAGGGTGGAAAAAATATGACATATTGGAATATTAGAGGCCAAATCGCTTTGACCAATAACATGTGATTAGTTGGTCAGTTTGAATCCCAATCGAGCCGAGCTCTCTTAGTCCTAAATCCTAACTAGATGTGAATTAACATGGGGTACGATTCGGAGCGCTACAATCCCTTAGCTTGTGAAACCTGAAAAAATAATTTATACTACTTTTTCACAAGCTTTGGTCAGTTGTGTAGGCCTAAGGGGCCGTCCTTAAATTAAGTAGGGATTTTGGGGTGGGGAGGAAGGTTAGGTATTTCACTACATTTTCTTGCGAGGGGTTGGTGAGTCAGAATATATCTTACGTAAGGATTTTTATCGGGAGGTGTCATGGAAACTCTTACGATACTTTATGTGGCGCGAGGGAGGGGGAGCGGGAGTAGGGGTCAAAAATCATGAAAAAAGGTCTAACGTAATTTAAGTAAGGCCTCTAATCAATGTACACCTTCCAGCTCTTTATGAAATAAAATACATACATATCTGTTGTCTTGCAAAGTATAAATGGCCGATCCAAATGTTAGCAAAGCTCTAGCAGTAAATTAAACAAAACTTTAATAGATGAAAAGAAAGTCTAATAAATGCCATCACTTTATGTCAAAATCTGGGTTAATTTGTCTATCAGACTTAAATACGGGGGTGATTGTTTTAAATGTGGTGAATTAAATTTAGGAGTAATATGTGTTGTATTTACATTCAAAATCCTTTAAATTAATTTGTAAGTATTTTAATATGCAAAATGTACTTAAATACAGGAGTGATCGTTTTAAATGTGGTGAATTAAATTTAGGATTACTGTATGTTGTATTTACATTATATTTTATGATTCATAAAACTCAGTGTTACGTCGCGTATCTCTGGAGGTACACGTACCACAGTTTGGGAATCACTTCTCTATAGTCTAAACCAGACGTTCTCAATGGGGTGCCAAGGCACCCTACGGTGCAGCGAGAAAATATGAGAAGTTAATAAATGAGTCTATATAAATATTGCACTAGAAAAATATTCTAGCTTTAGTATATATTAATTTTATTTTTCTACGTTACTTTTTTAGTTACAAAAGAGTATTTTTATTTTGCCTGTCCTCTACTGAGTGTTTCCTAAACTCAAAACACATGGACATAAGGACGTTTCATACAAAAATGGCGTGAAATATAGGGAATGTATCAAAATCTACCGCCCTGATATAGATAGAGATGGAGAAACAATGCTTTATGCTCTAAAAATCATGTGTGTGAAATCATAGTGTTGAGAAAAAATACATTAGTTCAGGATGATAGCCGATGCTCTCATTCATACGTGACACAATCACCCATACCTGTAGTCTCATAAACGTAAACATATAATTATGAACCCCCATAAACCCCGTTTTCCGTTCTATCGATAGAACATAGACTACCAAAAATAAATTCAAGTTTCCCAACAAATTTAATGCCTCTAGGTCAGATTATTTAATTTTAAATATATATGTACATGGCCCTTATACTTTAAACATGAATATTCTGAACCAGAACATGACACACCCAAACATATTCATATAAAATATAGAACACCCAGTTACCCAGCGGTCAATGTGTCACTATGTGGGGGTGGGGGGAACCTAATTTCACCACAATAATTATTTTAGATAGGGTGGGAACGAACACAAAGTCCACAATTCAGTAGGCAAACGTGCTGTCGTGAAATTAATAGTATAAATATACATTTATTTATTTTAATCTAGCACTAGAGCCTATTCCATTTTTAAAATATTATTTAATTTAACAATAATGTAACATAAATAATTTAAATATAGTTGAAAATTACACCTATACACGGGAATAGAACCTGCATCAAGGTGTAATTTACATTATTATGTTCAAATACATACCCGTGAAACGACTTGGATACATCCCAAATAATAATTGCACTATACGAACTTGTAAGTTGGTTACAGAGCTTATTACAAAGAAATGTCATTCAGGCTAGCTTTAATTAAAAACACATAGCTGTACAAAAATTAGTATCATCAATATAATATATTTCTTTTCATACAAGCATTAAATTGGGAACCACTGTTTAGTAATTTTTTAAAAAAAAGCTCTTTGTGTAGGTGCCCCATATTTATTAAACATCCTAAGTAGTTTACAGATTAGATGTCAATATCACATGTAAAAACAGTTTATTATTATTATTAATTATAATTAATTATTATTAATAATTATAATAATAATAAATAATAATAATAATAAATAATAACAATAACAACAACATGAACAATAACAGTAATAATATATATTATTATTATTATATATTTGCAACCAATGTCCTTTTCCTGTGTTGGTCCTTTATGTTATACCTTTCACATGTTACTATCTATATGTTCTATCATTATTTAACAATTTTACATTTTCTCCCTTTTGTGTTTTTTTGGTTTCTTCTTTTAGGAAGTTGCGTTGCGAGTTTCACACTCCTCCCTGAAGAGTTCCAATAGAATGAAACCTAGGTCGGGGGATTGGGCGGTGACGATCGATTTTATTCCAGAGGCAGCCATTACCTCTTTGTCCAGTGGCAGCAGTGTAAAGTGTGAACTGTGTTCTTATTTTCATTAAACGCCATATTATTGTGCTTGTTCCTTTTATATGTTTCTATCCACTTTTCCTATACCTTCTTACAAACATAACATAATAATAATAGGTAAGCCGGTGCGAATCTTCGAAATTTAAAGTTCGAATTCAAATCTTAATAAGGTTCAATTCAATTCGAAATTTAGAATATTTTTCAGATTCAATCCAAAATTTAGGATATTAGTATTGGAAAGATATGAATTTAATTTGAAATCTCGAATCTAAATAGATCCTAGATCCGGATTCCATGAGTTTGGCTTAAAAATTGAGTTTATAATTCCTACTTGCAAATAAATACAATCAGACCAGAAACCAGAGTCAAGAGAATAAAGAAATTAACTTGAGTTTCAGGTCGTAAAGGAATTACGTGGGTGACAGTTGTTTGTGGCAGTGAATATCTTCTTTTTTTTAAAAAAAAGTAGCTAGCCTACCCTTTTTTTTAAATATTAATCATCCTTTGCACATTAAGTGGAAAAAAATTGTGTGATCTTTATTTAATGTTTCACCTTTTGAGATTAGTGTTATTGCATAGGCCTACACTTTTGTTAATAAACCTAAAATGTGTCTATAATGATTATAATCATATTTTGAAATAGTTTATTATTAGATTGGAACTCGGAAACTTAACATAGTGAAATATTCAACACGGATTCTATTTAAAATATTATCATAGTAAGCCTAAAATAAATTGTTTGATTCAGATTTGAACCTATTTTAAGAATAAAATTTTCAATCCAATTTTTTTTTATTCAAGCAATGGATTCGACCAAGATTCGATATGATCAAATAAAATTAGCATAAGATTTGATTCTTAACCGATTCAAATTTTTTAAGCATGAGATTTGATTCGAGTCAGCCAAGATTCATATTCGATTTGAAATTGAAAATAATGATGGATTCGCACAGGCTTAATAAAAGGCCTAGTAATAATATTTTTTTTTAGTTAAATTAATATTATTAAAGACACAAAACATAATATGTATTTATAGCTTTGCTAGCAATCTTTTTTATTTAGTTTTATAGCCGTTGAAAGTTAGCAGTCAGTAATCAATATCTTGCTAACGTGTCAAAGTTAGGGAAAAAAAAATCTTTATGCATTAGCGCTCATTGTATTTGTGTTTTGGCCTCATTGAACAAAAATTTACAAATATACAAGATTATGGATTGACCCAATGGAAGAGGCACTGGAGAAAGTACCCCTCGCCCCTCCAAAAAAAGAGATGGATTGCAACCACCATGACTGTGTTTACCATATTTAATATCTGCAGCATTAGAAATTTGTATCACACTTAACAAATGGATCCAGGGCCGTAAACAGAAATTTATTTTGGGAGTTGTATTACTTTTGGTAGCTCATTGTTATGTATCACAGCAGTTGGCAAGGTATTTTTTAAACATCGAATCCCTCTTGAAACATTTTTTAAAATATATAAAACAATACTTTTGTCAGGAGGTGTTTAAGAACCCCTAAACACACCTTCTCCTTTCACCACTTAGTGAGGGATTGACTGGCCGACACTTCCAGAGCGATGACCACATTTGTAGCCCTCTTTGGTTTTTTATTCCCACGTCAATATATACTTTTAAAGGTATAGTTTACTGCATTATCAGTAAATTAATACATTTAAATTAGTTTATAATATTATTATTAGCACCGCGTCTTACTACCCGTTCGGGCTATACGCACTTACGCTAATGTGCAATGGTAGGGTGATTGTGAGATGAAATGGAGGACCTACAGTTAAACGTGGAATCCGAACCACGATGGAGGCCTGGCATTCCACACATTCACAAGTCGTGATTAATACACGTCTTGTCAGGGGTGAAGAAAGGGTTTGGCTATCAGATAAATCTGTGCCAGGACCAAGGATTGAACCCAGAACACCAGCATAGAGGTCAGACACCTTACCCCTAGACCGCCAGGTCACCTAATTAGTCAATAAAAGCTGTGTAGTAGGTGGACTTAGAATTATTTTAATCACATTTAACAAGCTAATAAAATAAGCATGTTCACACTTGGACTACCAAAAACTTTGCTCATTAATTTTTTTGAAAAATAACTTATTCCAAAGTCTAATGAGAGTCACATCTTAGACCGTAAAACAAATATAGCAAATAAAAACACATTAAGAACGTCTCCAAATTACGTTTAGACCATATTTTATTTAAAATAACTATATTTGATATAAGCAGGAATGCATTTTTTTTATTTATTATAATACCGGTAATGGATTAAAAATTCAGTGTGCAGTAATTTTTTTTATACTCTGAATATAAATTTAATGCTTATTATTACAGCCTACAATGCTAAAGAATAAGAAAAACCGTGAAAGAATGCAGGCCACGAGTTTGTCTGTCTCAGTTAAATAAGGGCTAATGTATTAAAACTTTGTATACGGAGAAACATATGGTTTTTTCTATGAAAATAATGTCTCACTAGAGTGAGACATATAGCCCTACACTACAAGTTAGTAGGTACCAACTATCTTCATTCACACAACAGTTAAGACTTTGTGAGTATTTTAGTTGCTTAATATATCAAGATGTTTATATTTAACTACGAAAATTTTCATTATTGGAAATTGGCCTTTTTCCAATGAATATGGTATTAATGTTTCCCTGACTCAAGAAGGTCGCAAGCTTCACCTTCCACTGCCGCCTCGATTCTGATACAGCAGGTTAGCCAACGTTTTCAAAACGATACTAGGTTGTAAATAGGTAACAATCATACTAACGGCACCTATTATCAACTAAGATAACTATTTGTAGAAGGAGAAGTTGTATTTAAAACCATGTATTTTTATTCGAGTGTCGACTTGGGAGTCGTTAGAGCTCAATATCGTCGTGAACCTAAACCAAATTTAAAAATATATATAAAAAGAAGAATAAATTATTCAATGAATGATGTGTTATAAACAAACACTCTAGCTTAATTTTACAAAGAAAATTAATAAATCGATCAATAATTTTTGTTTTCCTATTTAAAATGCTTTGAAATGGAAACATTTTAACGAAAATATTTCAATAACTATTTTTAGCATGGTTTGAAAATTCCATAAGAATTATGAAAGATGCCTCAGATATGTTACTAAAATAAATAAAAAACAACAATGTTGTGTTATTAAATATTTTTTTGATAATTTTTGTTGTTGTTTAGAACCGTGCATTTATGGGTAGGCTCAGCCTTAAACCTCACTAATATTATTTTTGCAATAAAATTACCACAAAAAATTTGGTAGAATTATTGATGTTAATGTGTTATGTTTACACACAACAAAGTAATTTAACTAGCAAATTTATGTTTACACTATATTAGCACTAGCTAAATTTTGTAAAAGTAAATTAAGTTTTTTTTAGCACTGCGTCTTACTACCAGTTTGGGTTATATACTTATGTACTAGTTACGCTAATGGTTTTTAGGGATGAGGAAGGTACCTGCATTTGTATGGAAGCAGAGTGGAAAACAATTTTAGAAAAACCACCCTCAATACACCTGGCCAAGATTCAAACCCCAATCTCCCCATCATTGGCAGTCTAGTCTACTGTGAGAGTGGCGTCTTAGACCATGCGTCCACCAAAGCAGGTAGTAAAATATACTGTATTGGCCCGAAAATAAGCAGCAATTTTTTCCAAGAAACAGCTCTCATAAAACTCTAATGCGGCCTATAATCGCACTCTTAGATAATATACATTCAATTTTGTACCTATAGAGTACGCATGTTGTTAAATCGATATATATTGAAGTTAATAGCCACTGCTTTTAAAAAATAGATGAACCTTGATAGTTGGCCAAATTATTTAAAAATAGATGAACCATGACAGTTGGCAAAGTTATTTAAAAAAAACTAAAGAATGAATATCTTATTTGTGTGTACAATATTTGAGCCAAAATAAAATTAATTTCTTCAGCACATTCTATCAGCAATATATTCTTTTGGTAAAGTGAGCTTAAATATTTCGAGTTGGATTTTGTTTCAACATTAATTCTCTTGTGAGAACCATAATTTAGTGTGTGAGATGAATAATTTTTCGTTCCTCCCAAAATGTCTCATTGTTAGCCTATGTTTTACACTGATCACATTTTAATGTCATTAGTTTTTAATTTCCAAGTGATCTCATTTTTAGTATGAATAACTTACTTTTTTATTTCCAACTGACATCACTTTAAGTGTAAATAGTGTGGGTTTTTCCTCTGAAAATTATTTTATATATTTAAGTAACCTAATTTTAAGTGTATGCACCTACCAATAAATAATTTTTCTTTTCAAATGATTTAATACACACTGATAATATTTAAGTGAGAATATTGTTTTTTCTCTGAAAATGTTTGAAAATTTAGGGTGCAGCCTATATTCGGGCCAATAAGGTAAGTGCCAATGTAAAATTGTGCCTTGGAGAATGAAACATAACTAACACTTAGAAGGTCTATGATTAGAGTTCCACTCCCAAAAAGTGGCTCTGTATCGCAGGAGAGTTCTATACTATTTGGATGATCAACCATGTAATGTTCCTAACAATAAAATGTAGCATTGTCTAACATACTGTAACTGTAGAGCAATTAGTCTGTTGAGTAATCCAAGCAAAGTTTTTGGGAGTTTTAATTGAGAGTGTGGGTGAAAAGATTGTGGAACAGATTTGGGGTGTGCACTGTGGTTTTGTGACAGGTAGAGGTCGCATGGACCAGATATTTGCATTACAACAAGTGATTGATAAATGTATGGCAGTAAGGAAGAAAGTATATTGTACATTCATTGATCTGGAGAAAGTGTACGATTGGGTAAATAACGAGTATGTTATAGAATGTTCTGAGAGTGTGTGGTGAGAATGCATGGTTAGTAAATAAAATTAAGGCGGTGCATCATGGAAGTAAAGCGTGTGTTAGAGTGGATGGAGCTTTGAGCGAATGGTATGACATTGAACAGGGTGTTATACAAGGTTGTATTATGTCTCCATGGTTGTTAAATGTTTTCATGGATAAGTGTATGAGGGACGCTCGTGAGGAAATGAATGGTGTACAAATGGACAATGTGAATGTGAGTGTGCTGCTATATGCAGATGATGACATAGTATTGGCTGGGAAGGAAATTGACTTGAAAAATGCATTAAATCGTTTGAATGTGGCAACAGGCAGAATGGCTCTTCATATAAATGTCTCCACCACTAAGGTTATAGTTTTTGATGTTTGTCGACTTCAATAAATGAGGTAGCATCGAAAGAGGCAAAGATGGCAGTATATAAAAGTGTGTTGACGCCAATGGATGTGAAGAGTGGTTTGTCAGGAGAAACACAAGAGCAAAGTGAATGTGGTTGGAATGAAAGATCTAAGAAATGTATTTGTAAAAACTCGTATGGACAGAGTCAGTAATGAATGAGTGCTGAAGAAGTGTGGGTTTGAAAGGGAACTCAACAGCTCAATGTGAAAGAAGCATCTTATGTTGGCTTAGGCATGTTATGAGGATGAGTGTTAATTGAGTGAAGACGAAAATATATGAAAGTAGAATATGTTGATCAAAAGGGGTAGGCCATGTAAGACGTGGCTAAATGTTGTAAATGAATGTGTGAAAAAGAGAAACATTAAGAGTTTGAAGAATAAAAGAGCATTTATAATGTGTGTGTGCGCGTGTGTGTGTGTGTGTGTGTGTGCCGACACTTAAAGTGCTGTTCACACACCTTGCTAACATAGTATTATAACATAAATGGCAGTCTGTCATTTTCTTTTTTTCCCCCCTCAAAAATATCCACAAATCAAGATATATTTACATTTTTCCTTAGATTATTGTTATAATTTTTCACAAATATTAATTTAATTAGCATCAGGAAAACATCCACAGAGCAGTTAATTATATATTTAAGTCTAATTCTTGTAATACAAAATGCATACAAAGGACATGTTATTTATTTTTATTTATTTAACATACACTTTCTCAACCGACCGATTATATCAGCATACAAGAATATTTCCATGATTGGGAGCGAAAGGACCTGCCAATTTTACTGGTAAAGGTATTTTTACATGTTTTCCAGGTTTTTTTTGAACGCCACAAATGACACGGGGCCAACAGTTTTATTTCCCCTCCAAATGATGTCGACCCAGGCTGGTTTTGAACCCTCAAACATTGGGTCCTGAGACGAGCATTTTACCTGAAGATTGAGTTCAATCACAGGATATTGAAAAAAAATAATAAAATACGACTTTGGCATGAAATAAGATTATGTTTAACAAAATCACACCCGTTTTGGTGGGTGCATGGTATAACGTGCTACTTTCGCAGTAGACTAGACTTACGATGACAGGGAAAATCAAGGTTCAAATCTCGGTCGGATGTACTGAGGCTGGTTTTTCAAAAATGGTTTTCCACTCTTTTTCTCGCCACTCAAATATGGGTACACTTCCTCTAATATATAACCTTCCTAATCCCTAAAGCCATTAGCGTAATTAGTACTTAAGTATATAGCGCAAACGGATAGTAAGACACAGTATAAGCTTATATTATGCTCACCTTCCAACTCTTTCAAGACCTTTCTCCGCATCCTGTAAGCGGAAAGCAGATGATGGACTATTGGTGAATTGGTGCATTGGCGAGCCTGGTGTTCCATTGTTACGCAGGCTTCGTGGAGGAGTCTTCAATTTTTTGCGGAAAACCACCGCCTGTTCTCGATCCATTGGGCCGGCGTAAGCCTTTATTTCCATGTGAGGTAGTAACGGGTTAGAGTTGATAGCCTGAGGAAAGAACCGTAAGACGATAAATATTTCATAGAAAGTTTTATGTCATGGTAAAAATTTCCTTTAAATTATTCAATAAAATATTCAGACAACTTAAATGTAAGTTGGAACCAATGCAATAGAGAACTCCCGAGTTCTAAAGTTTACACTTCAGATTAATTTGTTGTAAAGATATTAGTACTAGAAACATTACTAAAATAGATACAATATATTATTGACAGTAGGGATGGGACCTTAAATCCTTAATTTTTTATTTATTTTTTCAGGTCAAATTGTTTTTAGAAGCAGCCGATTATAATAAAATGAACTCAACAACCAGACCCCAAACCAGTAATCTAACACTTAACTGAATGTATGATTGTTATAATGAATGGATTATAAGAAAGAATGTTAACATCTAGTTACTATTTGTATTTTCTATTATTTTGTTATGTTTATATTTCCACTTATGGTCATAATAATTTTTCCCAAGATTCAAATTCAGGATTCAAAGGTAGAATGGTGATTCATAATTTGTAAAATAGTGGATTTGAACTAAGATATTGACTACATTGCTTGGTGGTTGACTACAAAAGTGTCACTAACATTGAGGTCCATGGTCTATTGTACACCAGCTATGTTAATACTTGAACATTATAATCAAAGTCTTTACAAATACATCCCAGTCTCCTGTGATTTAATAACTTTACAATTCAAATTAATAGTGGATATGTGGATATTATTTACGTATAGTAAACTTGTATAGTTTTTTTTCAATGTTATTAAATTTTTTTAAACACAGGGGCTACACAAAGCATTTTTATATTTTTAAAATAGTCTAAAATAGTGTCTACATAAGTTTTTTCTTTTAAACTATACTCTTGTCTAATTTTAAAAAATTGATATATTTTCAAATTAAATAACCCCACCCTAAATATTGTTAAAGGATAGAAAACTTGACCAAAAATTATGTTAAGGTAGACAAAATTCATTGTCCATTATCTTTCATAAATTTATATTTTAATAATAATTGTAATAAATATTTTAACTCATTAGTTTACTTAGAAATGTTGTGACTATTTATTTTATCATGATATGAACATTTAAAGAAAATGTTGGCAATGAAGTGCGTGGTAAAAAGACAGCAAAGGAGGCCAAGAAAGAGATGGGAGGAGTAGATAACATAAAGTGTTCAAGGGAGAGGAGAAGAATGGAAGAAATTAAAGGAGGAAGAGTAATGTAAGGATAGAGGAAAATGGAGGCATTTTACTAAAGTGACTAAACAGATGATGATGTGATGATAGCTGACATTCAGGTTTTCAGGAACCCTATCATATATATATATATATATATATATATATATATATACATATAAAATATTTAGGAATGACTCCTAAAAATACTTGAACACCGCAAATCCTTTGTAGTTATTACACTTTTTTTTTTCAAATGTATTACAATAGCTATTTAGCTAGCATTCTAAATATACTATAAAATATATTTTTCTGTTTATATTATTGATAACTATTTTTATAGTGCTATGCAATAAAAAGCAAGTGTTTTAACCGGTGGACATTTAGGAGAAAACACATCTCCGACAGTTGGCTGTATGGAGTTGTCCTCTGATCTCAGCACTGGCACATAGAACCGGTCTCCAAGAAGACTATAGATCTCATGTTTCACACTCGAGTTTACCTTATCTGCACGGCTACAAACGATCTGTAGAGCAAAAACATATTTAATATTAGTAAAAATTATTACCCACTTCGGTGGCCACATGGTCTAAGGCAGCGTTTTTCAAACTGTGTCCCGCAGAGCCCTTGAGTTCTGCCATAATTATTTTAGGGTTTGCGAGGCAATTTTAGAATACCCTTTCTTAGTTTTTCACAATGTGAAATAGCATCAGTAATTAGGATTGCAAATTTTTTCAAAAATAAATAAAGGACATTTACCAAAGGGGCAGCAAGAAAATTTAATATTTTCTATTTGTTTTATACTTGTAAAATTTAAATGTCGTTATTGAGTGCTAGTGTAAACATTCTTTGGAGGGCTCTAGCATGTATTTTTATGGTGCAAGGGCTTCTTCAGTCTAACAAGTTTGTAAACCCCTGGTTTAAGGCATCACTTTGTAGAGTGTGACGTCACACTCTACGGATCACCCGCGCTGTTGAGCTGTGTGCTTGTTGTGTGTGGTGCTAGAGGGCAGGTCGGCCGCCTTCCTCTCTGGCCTCCGCACGGCGGGACGTCAGTTCAACTCGCATCGAGTATCCGCTAGGACTCACTTCTATATGAGCGAGGTTTAATAAGTTCAATTTGGACGTACAATCCAGTATCGTTCACCTTTTTTGGATAAGTGAGGTTTAAATAGGTGTAGTGTGACTCGGGATGTGTCGTTATTCACCTGAACACCAGAGCTTTCAAATGTTACTAAATAATTTAAGACTTTCTTATTAAATAAAGTTGATCAACAAAACACATGTCTGGTTGTTAATATGTTTCACGCTTCCAAAACCAACAAGCTACAAGTTAAAAGTGAAATTAGAATCAAGTTAACAAACTACTCCAATAAAGTAACAAGAAAAGTTACATGGCAATAGAGAAGAAAAATTACAACTTTAGTAAGATATTAAATTGCAGATGACGTGAAGATTGGGGAGTTTGAATCTCGGGTGGGTATACTGAGGGTGGTATTTCCTAAATAGCTCTACACTCTCCCTCCACATAACATAGGTACACTTTCCTCTTTCCATGTAGACATATGGTTACATGGTTTATTATGTTTGATTTTTTTTAAACTTTGAAAAATACCAATGCCTGATGTAGCCAAATAGCTACATATTAAAAATAATTTTTAAATTATACTAACAAAAAACAATTTTTTTTAAAAGTTATACACCGATTTTAAAATCAATTTCTAGAAAAATATTTGGTAGAATATACCTTTGTTAATTTAGGTTGGAAAGGATTATATTCAACCTTCCTCATTCCTACCTCGTTAACGTAATTAGTTCATCTGTGTATAGCCTGAACGAGTAGTGCGTGTGCGTGTGTGTGTGTGTGTGCATGTATATAATAAATGTGTTAATTTAATCAAAGGATGTATATATAAAATGCAACCCAGAGGTTACCAAACTGACTTCATGGAGCACGAACCAAGCATACAGTAGTATTACGGACTTATATATTTAGCACCGCGTCTTACTACCCGTTCGGGTTATACGCTTAAGTACTAATTACACTAATGGATTAGGAATTGGTAAGGTTGAATTTAGAGGAAGTGAACCCCCGCATTTGCGTGGAGGGAGAGTGGAAAACCATTTAGGAACACC
>CABFWB010004260.1:49014-62608 GCA_902151455.1 Timema bartmani
GGAGGGAGAGTGGAAAACCATTTAGGAAACACCCCCCCCCCAGTTCACCAGACCGAGATTCGAACCTCGATCTCCCCGTCCTCGGTGGTCTGGCTCAACACGACTGGCGCGTTAGCCAACTACGCCACCGAGGCGGGTATTACAGACTTAAGCCGTTAATCATTTTGAAGTAATATGCTAAGTTTGATGTTGATACCTTGAAGAATTTTTCCCCCAGTAAATTTGAGCGTTAGTAGAGTTCTATTTGATTTGTGTGAAAATAAAGAATGAGACTCTTAAAGGATCAACAAAAGCGCATCATGTTTTACTTCTAGCGTGACCAAAACAAATTAGAGACCCATAAAATACTTAGTGAAGTATTTTGTTTTGACTGATGACATCAAGAGTACAAACCCAAAACTTAAAAGTGATTCTAGTGGGTCAAATAAGCAAACATCAGTTGAGAATTCTGAATTTTCTGGTCATCCCTCAAGCAGCAGAGTAAACATTTATTTTAGCACTGCGTCTTACTAACCATTTGGGTCAAACAAGTATGTACTAATTACACTGATGTCTTAGGTATTAGGAAGGTTTAATTTTAGATGAAATGTACCCACATTTATGTGGGGAGATGGTGGAAAGCCATTTAGGCAAAACCACCCTCAATGTATTCGACAGGGATTCAATCTCCCTGTGTTCGGCAGTCTGGTATACTGTGAGAGTAACGCCTTGGACTAGGCGGCCACCGAACCGGGTCAGAATGAACATTAATGTTTAAAAATTATATCAGGTCATGCACATGGACAGCCGGCGAATGAATGACATCTGCAACTTTCTGGCTTATGGTTTAGTTAATGCTATAGAGGAACTTTAAGTGAATATTATTTCTGGCTATGATTGTAATTGAAGCCAAGACTATAAAATCAATAGGTACACACACTAATAAATGAGCAATTTAAAGTGTGAAATGTGTGTTTTTTTCCTTTGTAAAAAAACATGTTGTGCTCATCCCCTTTTATATGTTTATATTCACCTTTCCTGTAACCTATTTCGAATATAAGAAATACCCCAAAAAGTGAAAATAGGTTTTCCTTAGAGAGAGTATTTCAATTTCAAGACATGTGTAGTAAATGTACTTAAAATTCACAATAAAGATATTACATAATAAATGCATGGGACAGTACTAATTTTTTAAAGTAATCTTTACTAAACAACAGAAAATAACATAAAAATGTAACAGAATGGAATTAAAACCACTGTTGTACAACGCAAATATCAGGAGAGATATATTATGTATGACAAGACTGTCATTATGTTGTGTGTTGTATCCCGGCGCACATTCCCATGGTAAAACCTAAACAAAATGTCCAAAGAAAATATAATTTATTTTTATTTCCCTTAATTTACATTCTGTATCTCCTTCATGTGGAGTTATTTAATATTATTTCAATCACTTTACCTCCTCGAGACTAGACTTCTTCCTGTTCCTTCTACTTGGTCCTGTGTGTCCTACCATTATTTAATAATTTCCTTTTCTTCCCTAATATGTTTTTGATTCCCTCTTTTAGCAGGTTGTGTCGTATGTTTCACACTCTTTCCTGACGAGTTCCGATAGAATGAAACCTAGGTCGGGGGATTGATCCAGTAGCAGCAGTGTCAAGTATCAACTGTTAGAGCCATTTAGTGTTGGTTCCCTTTTATTTGTAGCCATGTACCTTCTGTAAGCTAACATCGGGACTTTAATTTTTTTTTTTAATCCAAATTGACATCGGTAGTCATATAGAATAAGGTGTCAGTCTCGTCTGCTCTGGTTTGCCAATGTCAGAAGGTAGGGGGTTCAAATCCTGGCTGGGTGCACTGAGATAGTTTTTCCTAAACTTTTTTTACCCTCCCTCCACACAAATGTAGGTACCCTTCATGTAAATTCTGCCTTACTCATCATTATCCCATTAGTGTAAATATACGGATGCTCAAGAGTAGTAGTAAGACATTTTACATTACATCCATTACTGTTTCCAGCCTGTGGCCTGGGTCAGTATTTTCCACTACCGGCTTGCCAGGCCTGTCGTAGCTTCAGATGTCTTATGCCCCAACTTAAGACTAGGACAGACACAACATCCAGTATCCAGCCATTAATTCCTCACTGTGAAAGGGTAAACCCACATTTCACCAATGATACATTTCTATGCCATGCCGGGAATCATACCCAGGACCCTTAGCTCAGTAGACAGACACGCTATCGACTGAGATAAGGCGAGTAGTAAGTCACTAAGCATGGAGAAAAATTAGATCTTTTTAAGTAGAGTAAACTCTTAGTTATCTATGTGTGATGCATCCGATTTGCAGATTGAGATTCTGACATGAAATAATGACAAATAGATTTTCCTTCAAGCCGAAATGAATATTATAAAAGTATTATGAACATTATTATTTTTGAAATTGACTATCACAAGACATGTGCTTTAATCAAAATATATGCGCCAGTTAATCCCAAATCAACAATGGGTTGAGGGTGTTTAAAAAATGTTGATAGGATCTGCTATCCAATTATTCGTCATAATTTTTTGTGTGGAAGCAGGTACATCTTAATGTACATTTACATAGATCAATTATTCAATAATATTAGTTTTAAATATAACTAGTAAGTTGTTCTTTGAGTGAGTTATCTGATAGTTTAAATTGTGAATTTAAATTTATAAAACTATGCAATGCAGAGAAAGAAAAGTGTGTTGCTTTAACTTTAAATTATAAACTGAATATTATATATTATTTGTTGGATTCTTTGTTCATTAAAAATTTATATTTTTTTAATTTGCATATTCAAACCCTTATTGTTGATTTTTGGCTTCGAGATCTATTCCAGATCAGTATTTTTGGATTATTCATGATCATCCTTCCTATCATTAGCTTTACATACATTTGAAGTGTATCTACGACAAATTACTGTTTGGAAATTTCTTTTCTTTTCCCGCTAACTTTATAGAATAAATGTCTTGTAAGACATATGTGGACCACCAGTTATCCAACCTTTATCTAGAGAACACTAGAAACTTACATCCTTGGGTATTTGACCGTATTTGTTCCGTAGCTCTTTGTCGCACTGGGGATAAGAAACCAGCGCCTCCACAACGTCCACAGCACCAAACTTGACCGCGAAATGTAGGGGTGTTTCGTTGAGTCCCTTGTCTGGCGTGTTGAGGTACAGGTCAAGAAGGATCTCAGCCCTGTCCCTGCAGTTGTTGGGATCATCTTCGCCGTATAGGTGAGCGACAAACTTTGGATCACCCACAATGCTCAGTATTGCCACACACATCTTTGCGTTGCGAGCCTTAGACGCTATGTGAAGGGCATTATACCGGGATCCTTCCTACAACACCGTGAACAATACAAAACACTGAAATCATTCAAACTATGCGATTACAAATAAAACATACTGTCAACGATTTTAACAATATACATGCTGTAAGATGATGGCCTTCTTGGATGGAGATGTAGAGTATAGGAAGCACTGAAGAAGAAAAGAGTGAAGGATGAGATAATAAGGAGAGTGAGGAATATGTACAAAAGGAGTGTGAACTGTGTGTGAAAGTGGGAGAGGAGAGGACAGGGTGGTTTGAGTTGAGAAACAGCCTGAAGCAATGAAGTGCTCTCTCACCGCTACTGTCAATTTTATTGTTGGACAAAATAATGAAGGAAGTGCTAGAAATGGATTGTCGAGGGAGGCATTAAAGCAATGGCGTTTGCAGATGATCCGATAGTGTGAGCCAATGAAGAGCCTACGGATGTGTGGGATGAAGCGGTGGAGCGGTATGGAATGAGGTTTAATGCAAGGAAGAGTGAGGTGGTGATCACGACAAGAGCGACAGGTGCACCAACGGTGTGACATTAGGAGAGCAAATGAAGATAGTGACAAGATTTAAATACCAGGGGAATGTAGTAGAGGAAAGTGGAAGAAACAGAAGAGAAATTAGTGAGAGAGAGAGGACGTAATGAGGTGGACTGGATAGAACTAGCTCAAGATAGGAAAAGGGTGTAATGTGGTGGACTGGATAGAACTAACTCAAGATAGAGATAGGACGTAATGAGGTGGACTGGATAGAACTAGCTCAAGATAGGAAAAGGGTGTAATGTGGTGGACTGGATAGAACTAGCTCAAGATAGGGATAGGATGTAATGAGGTGGACTGGATAGAACTAGCTCAAGATAGGGAACTGGTGTAATGAGGTGGACTGGATAGAACTAGCTCAAGTAAAGGATAGGGTGAAATGAGGTGGACTGGATAGAACTAGCTCACGTAAAGGATAGGGTGAAATGAGGTGGACTGGATAGAACTAGCTCAAGTAAAGGATAGGGTGAAATGAGGTGGACTGGATAGAACTAGCTCAAGTTAGGGATAGGGTGTAATGAGGTGGACTGGATAGAACTAGCTCAAGATAGGGATAGGGTGTAATGAGGTGGACTGGATAGAACTAGCTCAAGATAGGGATAGGGTGTAATGAGGTGGACTGGATAGAACTAGCTCAAGATAGAGACAGATGGCCTACTTTTTTAAAGTCATCTCACCAATAACTTTCAAGTTCCTAATGTCATAAAGTAAGTAAGCAAAAGGCCCTCGATGCAGGTGTTGTGCTTGTGGCGCTACCTATAAGGGAGAAGGTTCAATGAGTGTGTTCCGTTGGAGCGCAAACAACAACATAATTATGTGCAGTCACAAAAATACATACACAAATTGTGAGATCAACAAGAAGATACAAGATGTGTATGTATTTAAAAACAAGGTTTTAACCGGAAAAATAATCTATGTGTACAAAACCATTTTACAAAATTGTATTGAAGGAAATAGGGTTTTTTTTCTTCAGAATTGTCCTTTAAAAGTGGCCAAACTTCAGGGAAATCTCATTTATTTTTCAGTATATAATTAAGTCCAGATTTTCAATACTCTTAGGGGTGTATGTACAAATTCAATATTAGGTATTATTTTATAAGTGCAATGTATGAATAAAGAATTTTTTTTTTTAGCACCACGTCTTACTACCCGTTCGGGTTATACGCTTAAGTACTAATTACACAAATGGATTAGGAATTGTTAATGCTGAAATTAGAGGAAGTGAACCCGCATTTGCGTGAAGGGAGAGTGGAAAACCATTTGGGAAAAACCACCCCCAGTTCACCTGATCGAGATTCAAACCTCGATCTCCCCGTCCTCGGTGGTCTGGCTCAACACGACTGGCGCGTTAGCCAACTACGCCACCGAGGACGGGTAAAGAATTTTATTAAAAAAAAAATGTTTATTGGGATATCAGTAATCTTTAATATATGGAGGGGGGAAACTAGTTAAGAGAATTGCTGGTATAGATAATAATGTAGGTCCTGCTAACAATTCTCATCCTTGTATGAATAGTTAAAACCTACCTGTAAAATGGCTGGTGTGTCCCCGCTGCTGACAAAATAGCGAGGGTTTTCCCAAACGGCGCTTCTCACAGTCTGTTCATCCCCACACTCGATAGACTTTCTGAATCTCACCATTTCTTGTGGTTTAGGGCCTTTGAACAAGCTTGGTTTCTCTCCCGATAACGTTACCGCTGTCGGACTATCGACTACGGTCGACATTGGCGGCATCTGTACGTCAGAGCCGTGAAGTGTAAAGTACTCCGCATCTTTCTTGCTTTTAAAAGGTTTGAATCGAGATTTTTTATATAGTTTCATAACTTTCAACACTTCAAGTTTGTCAGTGTAGACATGAAGAAACTCTGAAATCATAAAACACATTTTTTGAAACTTGAGCAATGAAAAAAATACAACTATAAATTGTACATTTTACTTTATGGTAAAAAATTAAACAATCCCAGTCAGACTAAAAATCAAAGTAACAATAGAGGATGGGAACCGGCATTTAATTTTTCAAAGTAGCAGTAAGTGGCAAAATTACCCGCAGGAGATAAACAAAGCGATGGCCAGTCCTTTCATCAATACCAACCCCGCGATAATGAAAAAGGCGAAATATATTAATGAAACAAACAAGACGATAGAGAGGCGCCTTGTTCAAACTCACCGTTTGAGCCGCACAGTGATCTAGAAGAAACGCCTGCTGCCATTTTAATAGGCTGACCATAATACTTTGAGACAAAAAGAGGATGTGAAAGGGCCAGGGAGTGTTCCTAAAGAGGACTTTTTTTCAAACATAAAAATATTGAACTTATAATCATTCTTCACAGAACCCACACAAAAATGTTAGGTTGATGCATTTCATCAGGCTCATTCCATGATTATTTTTCAGACAAACTTACTTTACGCAGCAAATTTCGGTCTTTTGGGAATATGCAACAAGCACACAGAACCAAAAACTAATGCTACAGAACATAGGGGTTGCCAACAAGTATTTTTTTTTCTTTTTATCTGAATAATAGACCTACACTATTTATTCAATGAGCGATCAACGCGCCTCAAGTGATGGTTAAACATATGACATATCTACAAAAAATAGCCATTGATTCAAAGTGATTGGCCAACATTTAAGCATATTTTAAAATCTTGTTAAGAAACTGTATAAAATTGACGTTTTTACTAACACGATGGGACAGAGGGAACACAGAAAACTGGACGTATGGTCAGCCTACATTTTCTGCTGTTTAGGTTTTGATACCATTTATAAGAGTCAACTAGAATTTGGTTGAGTTTGAATATTCTAACTGTGCATAATGGCAGAAACTTGAAATTACTTGGTTTTGTTGTGCATTTATGGTCATCAATCATGGTCGAAGAGTGGAGTGTGTACGAGCGTGCACATTTTTGTTGAAAACCCAGATTCTAGAACCAGTCTCCTCAAATTTTGCTATATTTTTCATCATAACACATGCTTAGGTATGCTAGGCCTATATAAATATTTTTTTTTCACATTAACTTATCTTAGTATTGGTGTGGGACATATGCATACATTAACTAGTAAATACACCAATGAAATAGGGATCAGCATGGTAGAATTTTATAAAGGAAACATACAAACAGTTGTGCAGCGGAAGAGTGCTACGAGAAATCACTGCTAACACTTATTTTCACAAAAATAGGGTTATCATACTTTTGCCCCGGGCCAGATAAAATCAGTTAGTGAGCCGGATTTGGCCCGCGGGTCGTAGGTTGCCAACCGTCAATGTAGAGTATATAATTTTTATTTTTGTATTTTATATATTTTTAAAATATTAACATTTTGTTAATAAACTTACCCTAACAGATTAATATGACAAATAAATATATGTAAATACACATTTTTATAAAAACAAATTGTAAGCTATTTTGACAAAATAAAAAAAAATTAACACCCTCCTACTAAGAATTGGGATGTTGGTCAGCCATGTTGCTTAAAAAAAAGTTCAAATTTGAGTTTGAGAACAGTGGCACACCTAAATATATATTCCTAAGAATAATAACCATTTTTATATACATGCCATTCGATTTCACCTTTTTTCGTTGCGAAGTTAACTCTTGCAAACGACACTATTTTCTTTATAACTCGTTAAAAGAAATCTTGAGCATCCACTAATGAAAACACATGATGTAAGCTCATGCAAGAATCGAATTCAAACTAAACTGATTACAAATGACGCACCTGCTCAAACCAAGTTAATGTTTAAAACAATTATTGTGATACATTCATTAACTTTCAAATCAGCCTATTATGGTCCTTACCTAACCTCTGATGAGTTAAGAAATTAAAATTTTGAGGGGGAGGCCTATTGATCAAATACTGTACACAATTTAATGTCTCAAGATCATGTCACACAACAGATGGTCATGCCAACACATGTCTCAATATTTACATTTATATGTTTCTCTTGTGATTTTTGTGAGTTTTGTTTTAATTGTACAGTTACTTATTAAAAAATTATAAGACTTTGTAAATATTGCTACTAGCCTATTTGATTTGCAGTCTTTTTATGTGTATTATAAGAGCTCGTATTTAACCTTCTGTTTTCTGTTACGACTGTATTTTTAGTTTTAATTTGACTGAATTCTACATATTTCTGAAAATAAAAATAATTTAAAAAATGTCATTTTTACAAACTTAAAGACTTTTATGATTAATATCAGGCCTGTGGAGAGTCGGAAGCAATTTTGGGTGGAAATGTACCGACTGACTCTGGCTTAGAAATAAAAACTTATAATATTAGCCTATAACAATATATGGTTAATATATCCTTTTAATGTTATTCCTACTTTTTTTTTTATTCCTTAGGACAAATATTTGTAATATGTATTGACAAATTTATTCAAATATTAACCACAATTTCAAAGAAGTTTCCCAAGAAGTAATCTGTATTGGAGCATTTTACTGCATTCAATTTGTTATTATCGGTCTACTTTAGCCATTTCGTAGTCATGAGTTTAAGTCGGATTTGGACTGTAGAAAAAGAGAGGAGTCGAAGTAGGAGTTGGAGTTGGAGTCGAAGGCTTGGTGTTCTGATCTAATTAATAATAGTTTATAAAATATTTGCTCGTCTCAACTATTTTGCAACAACACCTTGAAAATCTTGCAGTTTCCCCAGTATTAAGCCAAAATCTTGCAAATTTGATATAAGTTGTGTATTCCCGCTACATACTCAAGAATAACTGTGGGCCTACATATATCTTAGTCAGCAGAGGTTCCCAATTTTTTTTTGCCACAGAACCCTAATTGATCATACTTTTTTTTGGCGGAACCCCATTTTGATAATAACAAAAGTGATTGTACCTTGTAGTGTAGTTATGTAGTTTGAATATTTTCATGTTTGACATGAAAAGAAAGAATAATTATAAATAAAAAATAATTATTATAAGTATTATAAAGCATTTATCGTACAAAAAAAAAGTAACTATTTAATGTGAAGAATGAAATTTTTTCACATATTTATTTATAATAGCACTAAAATTAGGCTTAATGTCTGACAACTGAACGCGAAGATCTGGAGCTGCATCCAGTCTGTTTCTGTACTTGTTTTTAGTGTAAGTGTAAGCACCGCCCCGCTTCGCCCGCGCTGTTTGATACTAGATATACTTACAGCGGCGCGGCTATGTTATGACTGTTTTCTACGAACGTTTTAGTTAATTCTCAGACAGAGCTCGGAACCCCTTTGACCCTTCCACGGAACCCCAGGGTTCCGCGGAACACCTTTTGGGAAACGCTGTCTTAGTGAATTAACATACAAAACTACCACACATAGCTATTTAAGTTAAGTAGGATAGCTACACAGCTTGAACAGATTCAAATAATAGTAAATACAAAAATAAAACAGGATATCATAAAAAACTGTTTTAAACAATCTACAATTTTGCCAACTTAGAAAAACCTAATACACTAAATTTTATATTATATAGGCCTATTTAATCATAATACCGTAATCAGATAAAAATAATCTTGTACCTGTAAGTTATGTGTTTACCACAAAAAATTAATCAAAGTAAACCTTCCAATGAAAATAAAATTCTATCGATTAATAAATTTAGCTAAGAGCCAGGCAACCAAAAAGGAAACTGCCAAAATACTTGTTAAAGAATTGAGAACTTAATAAACCCAAACACACAAAAATACCTTATATTTAATTATAATACTTAGAAAAAAATAAATCTTTTGTGTGTATGGTAAAAACAATACTAAACCAAGCTTAACCTAATCTTCCAAAACCATTAAAATAAAATTTTGGATTGATTAGTACACTTAGAGATACATTTTAGTTACTTCCATGAGTTGGCAAGAAGCACATATATTACCTAGTCAAGTGGCAGGGATTCTGATAGTTATAATTAGATAAAACTAAAGTTTTTGTGTTTATAGTAAAAAAAACAACTAAGTTTCTATGAAAATTAAATCACAATACAATTTTGGATGGATTAATACATTTAGAGACTAGTTATTTACATGCAAAGTTGTCATGTTAGTATTCTAAGAGACATTTTAATTACTGTAGCCTAAATGATTATTTAACAAACCAATCAAACTATTTTAATTGCAGATTTTTTATTTTTATTTAATTAATGAGACTGCCTGGTAATTTTTTTTATAAATAGGTTCTTAAAATAAATTGTAAATTACACTTTCCCTATTCCAATGTTACATAGTATTATTTTCATATTATTACACTCATTTTTCTACATATGCATGCATAAATTTTGTAAGCTTAAGTTAATAATAAATAAATATCTGAGATTTTGTTATAATGGTAAGAGAATGAACAAGTATTGTAATAAAGAAAATATATTTATATTATATGCTCTATATGAATCGTACTATCTCAAATATTTGTTGCAGTCAATCGTAATAAAAAATTCAATATAATTTCTTACCATTATTTTCAGTGACAGGAACGTCAGTTGGTATATAAATTCCATAATATGTAACATTTGATGTTTCTTCTAAATTAACATTCGATGAGAACGTTGCAATTAGGTTTCCCATGTTCGATGTGCCACGCACCTCTGAGTTTTTGCAATACAAATGCCCGCAATCTGTTTCTTTATTCAAATGTTTACATTTTAAATTTTCAACCCCATTGTGATCTTTATGCTCAGACATTTTCATCAAATGGCATAACTTAAAATAACTTTAACAAATGTGAAAAAAGTTTGAAAATCAAATTATTTTAAAGGAGAAATAACAAGTTAATTTTAAACTTGTTTAATTAATCCTTGAATGTCCAATCGTATCATATTTTATATAATATCAAAGTAAAGTCAGAATCCAAGCGTTGTTGTCGTGACGTGTTAAACCAAAGAGATATTAATGGTAACTTTCAAAATATTAAGCACGGTTATATAGGGAATGATAAAATAGATTGGACATCTATAGTTTAAAACACAACCACTATATCCCAATTTTACTTTATGATATAATCATTATATTATATATTATTGTATTATTTATTGATTACAAGTTACTTCATGATTCTATAAAAGATTTATATTTTTATACTAGAACTAAGAAATTGTATAAGTTTTTAGTTTTTTTTCTTCAATGGCTCTGAAGACATTTTCTTCAATAATCCAGGAACACTTTTATTCGATTCACCCCTGATGCTACTTTCTTGATTTTTCTATATGCATTCAATCCAGGTCTGACCCACATAACCTAGCCCTAACTCAACACGAATTTCGTATACGGGATAACCGAGAAGACATACTTTGTTCCTCCTTACACCGACATATCTATATTTAGAAGGAAATTAAATAGCCGCCTTTACAAAGCAGCGTTGTCTGAGTGTAATGCACTAACTAAAGAAAAGTATGTAATCTAATTAAGAATTTAATTTAACCGTGCCAACTTATGTACAGGGCAAGTAATAAATATATGTTCTAATGTTTCATGAACGTGGAAAACCACACAATGTGAAGACGGAACCTTGCACATCAAATAAATTCTGTTTTTCGTGTAGGCGTCCCCGAGCCGATGGCGGATTATTGTACAAATAAACTTAACTCCCGAAAACCATGGTGTAACTAGTTTTGTACGACAGAACTCGTGGTACCATTTTGCTTTCTGCTTGCATGTGGTCTCCCACCATTCACTCCATTTAACCTGACTTCTAAGTTTTACCCTCGATATAAAATCGCTGTACTGTAGCGGAATTTACTGTACAATGGAAAGTAAATTTACACTAGATGCCAAACTATCTACGCTCTCATTAAACCCACGTGACTGGATCCATTGGTACCCCAATTCGTAGCCCCTAGCTCGTAGAGAGGTACACTTGTCGAGTATTTGAATTATCGATGGGTGTGATGGAGGGCCTGACAAGTCGCTTATAGACTCCAAAGCGCTACAGGAGTCACATAATACCACTAGGAGCTGAGGACGTAAAAATAATATATATTTCAATGTCTGTAGGATAGCAAATAATTCCGATGTAAATAGTGACGCTTCGGATTGTAGTCTACTCCATCTTTCCTTCATTATACCTTAATGCATTTAACTTTTGTTTGATCGGAAGAGTAACTCTATTTACTCCTGAATGAGGAATAGATAACACCACTGGCATGTCCCAAAGGGTATCATGCCCCCCCCAGTGATACACTGTACAGGATACGGAAGAGAACAAATATACTGACGCAGTTCATTCAAACTCAAAAAACTATCCACCATAGATGGGCATGTTCTGTTTAACCAATAATGTTTAGCCTGAACATAATGTGTAAGGATCCGAAGTCTGCGCCGCAGATAATTAGAAGTTGAACAATCTTTAATCAAAATAAACTTGTCCGCCAACAGACAGCGCCTAAGAAATAAAGAGAGTTCTTCCGCTTAAGTAAGGAATGCACTGGTTGGCTATGTACGACAAGCGTCCAGACACAGTCTTAAAGCCACATATTGGATCTTGTCCAGCTTTGCTAGTGTAGATCGTGATGCAGTGTGATATAAAAAGCACCCATACTCCAATCGAGAACGTATAAGCCCACGATACATTTGTAACATTGTATATGGGTGGGAGCCCCAAGAGGCACCCACCACTGACCACATAGTATTTATAAACCTGTCCCATATTCCAGATAGTTCCAAAAAATGAGGGATCCAAGAGCCCTTCACGTCTAGTGTCATGCCTAAAAATCACACCGTCGGCTGTACCTGAAATCCAACGTCCTTCATAAACTAGTCTAATTAAGTTATCTCGCACTTTATGTCGAGTGAAGATGACCGCACAACATTTGGATACATTTAGAGTCAAAAAGTGGGCTGTCAACCAATTTGAAAGATAAGGAAACACTGATTGTAACTTACCCACCCCTTCTGACAAGTTAAAAAAACCAAACGTATACTATCACGTCATCCACATACTGTAGAGTCATTATACCAACAGGAAAAGAGCTATAAATATCGTTCGAAAAAACTGCATATAACAGAGGACTGAGTACTGATCCCTGTGGTAGGCCCCTTATTTGAGTTTGAGGAGATGATCTAGCTTGTCCGAGATTTTAGTTAATGTTGTAATACCAAACAAAACTTTAAGGCTACTTTATATATGTTTGACTAATAGGGGTAGCACTGTACGGTCTCTATGTCACTTGTCAGATACTTTCAAAATACATAATGAGTTGGAACAAAGAGATACACTTTCCCCATTACGGTACTTTTTTAATTTAGCCTTAAGGTATGATATTAGGATCATACAAGACAGTAGATAAGGATCTACTCCAAACGGGACATTGCAGCTATTAGGATACGCAGATGGTGTAGCTTTGTTAGGTAATAGTGAGGAAAATGTTGTAAGAAATGCAGAAATTGTGTTGCAAGCTAGTAAGGAAATATGTTTAGAAATTAACGCTGAAAATATTGGCACAAAAAGCGCGGATTTAGGATGATAACTTAGATATTAGTGAGAACAACATATTATTTGACATGGTTCATAAGTTTAAATATTTAGATCCAGTTTTATATAGTAAAACGAAATTAGATAAGAAATTAACAAAAGAATACAAGCGGCAAATGCATGCTATTACTCGGTCAGTAATTTGTCAATATCTCGTCTACTGTCAAGGAATGTAAAACTCAGAATATACAAAACAACAATTTTACCGGTTTTGACGTGAATACGTCTTTAAATTTGCTACCATACGGGGGCAATCCAAAAAACCTAATGATAACAAAATCGGGGGA
>CABFWB010004261.1:0-25619 GCA_902151455.1 Timema bartmani
AGGGGAGAACTATCCTGACGTTTCTTGGATGCTGGAGAGGGAGGAGAGAGCTATCCTGATGGTTCTTGGGTGCTGGAGAGGGAGGGGAGAGCTATCCTGATGTTTCTTGGATGCTGGAGAGGGAGGAGAGAGCTACACTGACGTTTCTTGGATGTTGGAGAGGGAGGGGAGAGCTACCCTGACGTTTCTTGGGTGCTGGAGAGGGAGGGGAGAGAGGAGAAGTTTGGAATACAAAACGCTAAATAACTACATTTAGAAGAGTCAGAATTTGACTTTGATTGGGAGTTTTTTTTTATTTGTGCAGTCTCCAAATGGTAAACCCATGCCTTAACTCTTTTCGTTGTTGTGACTACATTGTTTTTCTTATTATAACATTCTTAATTCTAGGTTGTCTTATTTATAACACATTTTAAAGCTAGCCTTACATGCTAGTTTGCTATTTTAGGGTACAAAATTATTTAGAGAAACCATTATCTTTCTGGCAGATTGGTTGTGTCTTTAGTTTAGTTTGTTTCACTGCATTCCCCCCTTTTTGGGGCGATCGACTACGATTGCTCAGCCGTCACTGTCCTGCTGGCCTTGTATCGGGGCGGTCACACAAATGTTGTGTAACACACCCGACCAGAATCTCTCCAGATCATCAGTACTGATATAATGGATCCAATAATTAGTACCTGGGATTTTGTCTAGATTCAAAGCTTAATTGCACCACCATCTTCATTAGCAGGTCATTTCCACTACTGCCTAACATACATTGTTTTTATAGTAAAACTGCTCAAGTGTTTGTAATATACCTATCCATACAAATAAAGGGCCATAAATTGGAAACAAAATTAATAAATTATCCAGTATGAGGAAAAATGTTGATTGGTTGATAGTGATGTACGAAGTCCACTATTTTGGTTTGAAGCAAAGTCAGGTCGAATATGGAAAATATTATTGAAGCTGAATCGAAGTTTGAATATTTTTCTATTTAATTTTGAGTAAAAATTTTATGTTTACAGTGAGTATATTTATCTAATATTTAACTAAATATTACATTTATTTTTTCTTATCACTATTATTTGTTGCTTATTGCCAACATTTAAATGTTATAATCACATTACCTGTGTATTGAAAACACTTTATTATGCATACAGCCTGAGTGAGTGGTTAAAAAAAACACTCTAATTTGCTTTAATATAATTGGATTTTCCCTGCATTGTGTTTCACTAACCTATCACACACAAGATAGAATTAACAAAACACAAGAGTTAACGGACATTCAAGAACAAAGTTCTAGAAAGACATGAGTATAAATTAATTCAGTGGGTGTGTTTGAGAAGTTCAGTGTTACAAAATGTTAGTTCTTCTGTTTTACAAATCAGCAAGAAAACTTTAGATTTTATAAATCTATTTAAGTCTTGCCATGTAAATTACTAATTGATGTACACTTCTTTTACCCTAAATGGTGGCACTTTTAACTTGACAGTTTACAATATGATCTTATATGCATGCATACCATAGTGGAACCATACCCTTACAGGGCAAATGGAGGGTACACAAGTCAGATTGTTTATAACTTTTTTGGGGAAAAAATCTTAGCAACCTGTCCTTTTTACAATTTACTATTATTAATTTAGATATAATTTTTTTTTCTGTTATTCTTTTCTGATTTAATTTAATACACTGTCTAAGTTAAAATGCCAAAAATATTATTTGATGGATAGAAACCATTTTGGAACTCACATTCTATATATTTGATAAAGTAAGAACATTTTTATGACTAAATCAATTTTTATTTTATAATTTCCACACAGAAATGCATTAAGCTTTTATCATCATCATCAGTTTTATTTTTATTTTAAATAAACATAAATTGATAATACAAAAAAATTGTGACATAATAAATAAATAAAAAGACTTGCACCAACCCCTTGGGGTTCTTCAAAGATATTATCACCATATTGTGCTTATTTCAGGCAAAGGTACATTTTATTGATCAGCTTTTTATATCTGTCGTTCACTTGAAGAAACAGTCATGAAGAGATAAACCGAGTCAAAATATTGAGTATTTGTTTGTTTTGTTTTTAGGAGCACAGGCCAACTTTCAAACCATGTGACTGTTTTAGCGGGAGATAAACTAAAAGTATATTATGGACCAACCCAAGAATCAAAAGTTGTCTATGAAGCCAAGGTAAGTTATTATGTGATAACAACTTAGCTTTAGTGGGCCTTTTGCGCATTATTTAATTTATTTTCTGTGCGTCTTAAATTTCAAGACAAGTTGGTATTTATTTACCATTCCATTAACGTAAGTAATATATAATTTATATATTTTATAAAACAGAGATGGATTGAATTCATATCCTAATTTTATCTACACGTACTAAATCTGAATCTGGGATAGTCTGCTGGAACTACAGGGTTAACTTCCTCTCATTGTTAATAACCGAGCTGAGGTTTGTCGGCAAAACATCAAGTAATGTTATTTATATACGAGAGTCCAACACCAACCCCTTAGCTCAGTCGATAGCGTGTCTTCCTACTTGGTTCGATTCCTGCTGGCATGACCAAAACATTTAAAATCAAATGTGGGCCTTCCCTTCCACAATGGTGAATTAACAGTCGCAGGCTGGATGTTGTGTCTATTCTATATTCAAGTTAGTTTATAAGTCTTATGCTGATATAACACATTAAATATCTGAAATTTAAAAAAATAGGAAACCAAAAGTCACTCCCATATGTGGTCAAGTCTCTGTCGCTAGGCTGTAGTCACAAGTATTGCCAACCTCATAGATAACAATACATTGCGTGTTGGTCACAAGTATTGCCAACCTCATACATAACAATACATTGCGTGTTGGTCACAAGTATTGCCAACCTCATACCTAACAATACATTGTGTGTTGGTCACAAGTATTGCCATCCTCATACATAACAATACATTGTGTGTTGGTCACAAGTATTGCCATCCTCATACATAACAATACATTGCGTATTGGTCACAAGTATTGCCATCCTCATACATAACAATACATTGCGTGTTGGTCACACGTATGAACCATAGTCTTAAGTTTGTCCTAAAGTAGACAGCATTACTGGCTGAGAAAATAAACATCTTAATTATATACAGTTACGTATATATTCCAAGTATGAACATCTTTGTAAAGGGACACAAGAGACATTCCTGCCAAAATGGAGTAATTGGTAGTTTCAAGGTGTAAACACATTCCATCATTTTAACAAACTGTAAGTTGTCTAGCAATGTTGTGAACATGAATGTTTTGCTTGAAAATAACAAACATTGGGTCTCGCTTTGCTTTGCTTTATTTTGTTGACTTGAAGTGTAAATAGACAAAACCAATATTTAGTGGAACACATTTACTTACCACTACTTTTTTCAGACTATCAAAACAAATTTAATCTGACATCTTGACGGTAGTGTGGCTCTCTACTGAAGTAAGGGTCCTGAGTTCGTAAAACGTGGGCTTATCCTTTCACAGTGATGAATTAATGGACGGGAACTGGACGTTGTGCCTATCCTAGTCTTAAGTTAGATTATAGAGCATATGAAATTAGGCACCCCTAGCAAGCTTGTAGTGGGAAATATATGGCTCGAATAAAATACTGACACAGGCCACAGGCCGGAAACAGAAAGGGATGTAAAAAAAATCAAATTTAAAGTTCATTGTAACATTATGGATTTATAAAATGTGTGCGAAACTTAAAATAATTGATTCTTCTTGCAAAATTTACTACCTGGTGATTTTTTTAAACGCTACTCAATTTTGTTGATTTAAATGAGAATTAACCAATCAAAACTGTTCATATCTTTTCTCAGTACCGGAGGTCATCATTCTTTGTTGTTGTTGTTGTTTTAGATTGCAGAAAAAAGTACCAATTGTATTACAGGGTGTCCCAAGGGCACAGTATTTCGTGCCTCACCAGCCACTATTCATAGTTTCAATAAATGAACGTTTACTAGTCGGCGAACGGAACTATGCACAGCGACTAACACAAACTTTGAAATACTGTTTTGGGGCACCTTTATTACAATTTTATTCTCATAACCAATAAAAGTTCCTTCAGCCAAGCACAATTTTTTAAATAAAAAGTAAAATAAGTGTTTGAACTGGTCATCATAACAGATTATTATGACCAAAGGACGATTAAGGCTAAATTGAACAGCTTGGCAGGTGGGCTGGGCCAAAAGTTAATTTGGGAAACCTTTATGTTAAAGTTTAGGAAGAAATAAGATGATTTGAATAAGAGCTAAGAGGACAAGGGTGGACAGAAAGAAACCAATAAGGGAAAAGACTTCTAGAGAAATAAATTGTTTAAAGGTTGGAAACGGCTGGTTTAAGAAGAGCAGAGATATACAAAAGATAATGTGGAGCAGTTGGTATGCTGGACTTGAGTCATTTATTGACTATGTACTACTATAAAGAGAAGCAAAGATGTGTACAACAAACATAAAGGTCATAACAAGTGTGTGTTTGGACAGGGATCCTAGCTTGCTGATAGCACACATTGAAGTTTGGACAGGGATCCTAGCTTGCTGATAGCACACATTGAAGTTTGGACACTAAACTAAGACAATATATAGGGTGCTAGAAGTTGAATATAGAAGAAGAGAGAGGATCTTCAAACGGGATTAAAATGAGCCATCTAAAGGATAAGCTGCAGAGAACGAGTACAAGGAGGAAAAGAGAAATACAAAAATTAATATAAAGGAATAGAGAAAAGCATGGTTGAAAGAATGGACAAAAGTACTGCAGACATATGTGAATGAGAGCAAAGGTTTGAAATATACCTGATATACCTGGTTGCTAGTGGTAAAGATTATACTAGTTACATCCATTTCTATTTTCAGCCTATGGTCTGGATAAGTTTTTTTATTCAAGCCATACATATATTTTCCACTACCGGCTTGCTAGGCCTGTCGTAGCTTCATATGCCTTATAATCTAACTTAAGACTAGGACAGGCACAACATCCAGTCCCCGTCTGTTAATTCATCACTGTGAAAGGTTAAACCCACATTTCGCTAGTGATACATTTATCGGCCATGCCAGTAATCAAACTCGGGGCCCTTATCTCGGAAGACAGACACACTACCGACTGAGCTAAGATGTTGAATTGGTAAAGAGTCAAAAGCTGTAACAAATTAAACTGGCTCTATTGATCAATCTAATGGGGGAAGAGAGTCGAGAGGGGTATAATACTCTTAAATTAACTGAGGGGCAGAAAAAGGATCATGAATAAAGAATGTGATATATAAGAGATTTGTTTTTTACAGGAGGAAAATGAAACATTTGATCACTTTATAACTGATTTGTAGAAGCTCTCAAAAACATATGAATTTGTTGATGTTGATATCATGGACTAGATGATTCAAGATAGAGCTGTGTTGCGAATACGAAGCAGAGACCTTCAAGAACGACTACTTCATGTAGACAATATGAATTCAAACAAAGCTATTGATAACAAATTACAAGGTTACATGTGCAAGAAGTGCAGGGCGAACAAGAGTCCAGAATTGACGCAATTAGGATCAAACTGAGATATAAAAGGCGAGAATAGTCCAGAAAAGGTGTTAGAAAGCTAAAAATAACTCTGAACGAGGTTCGGGGGAGCAAATGAATAGACTAAATATTGTGGTAATAGACGTGGATACAGAAGATGTCCAGCGTATGGCCAGTGATGCAACAAGTATCAAAAATCTGGGCATTCTGAAGAAATGTGCAGATGGTGAAAGGAGTGTAAGAAACCTAGGAAAGTGATGATGAAGAGAGTGATGAGTTTTTTATATCCATAGTAAAAGTAAACTAAGTAAAAGATTCCAATGAGTGGTTTGAAAGGTGAGTTGTTAATAACAAGACTGTAGTTTTTTAAAACTCACACTGGGCCACAAGTAAATATTGCAGTATTGGATCAAGTTTAAATAAGTAACGCTGTGATTAATAAGTCAAAGATTATTTTAGAAACTTTTGGTAGGTTTAAGATAAAGCCAGTTGCTACTGTAAATTTAAGCTGTACATTTAAATACCATAGTCATAATTTGGGATTGGTTGTTGTTAAAGAGGCTGGAATGCCTATGTTAGGCTTGGAATCTGACTTTATGCTAGAAATAATACAAAAGGGGAAAGCTATTCGTTTAATTGAGAGCAAAGAAGATTTTGTTAAAAGAAATATTGATGTTTTACAGGATTAGGTAGTTAAAAAAATGCTAAAGGTAAAAAAAATATATTATTCCTTTTGCTAGGCTACCAAGAAAGGTACTTCTAGCTATTACGCCAAATTTATAGGTAAAACTTGACGAGTTAATTGAAAAAAGTGTAGTTTCTAAATATGAGGGTCCGAATGAATGGCCTAGTAACTTGTTGATAGTTAAGAAAAATTACATCTCTTAAAGTATGCCTTCCTTGATCCAAAGAATAAAATAAATGTTTAAAGAGATGATATTGAGAAATACCTACCCTAGAAAACATCAGTGCAATTTTAAATAATAAGTGTTATTTTACAGTACTTGATTTTAAGGAGGGTTTTTATCAGTTAGGGCTGGATGAAGAATAAAGTAAAATGTGTGTTTTTATGTCCTTTTGGAATATATATGTTTGATAGATTATCGTTTGGGCTGATATATTCAAAGAAATTTTTCAAAAATTAACAGTGATAATTTTGGTGATATCCTAGGCCCTAGGGGTTGTCTTATTCTTTGACGATTTGCTCAGAGCCGCAGAGGACATACATGATTGTATATTAAACAAAGTTGTTGAGCATGCCTGCACCTTAAATGTTAAGTTCATCCCTAAGAAAATTCAATACAGAGTGCAGCAAGTTAAGTATCTTGGTCATATATTTGATAAATCTGGCATGATTCTCAGGCTATTGTGAAGTTGGAAGAGCCTAAAAATAAAAAATAATTACAAAGAATGTTGGGCATGATAAAGTATCTAAGGAAATACATAGACCTACCAAATTTGTCAAATATTTCAGCACCCTTAAAGGAATTGTTACAGGAAGATAATGATTATCTATGGACAAGTAGACAGTATGATTAATTAAATGTGATCAAGAAGCTAATAATTGCACCAACGATGCTTTCACATTTTTTTGAAACAAGATCAATAGTGATACAAACGGATGCGAGTCAAAACGGACTAGGCTGTGTCATACTTCAAGAAGGCAGGCCAGTAGCATTGCTTCTTGTACATTTACAGACTGTGAGGCTATTTTCATCCAAATTGAAAAATAATTTTTAGCCATTTATTACTGGTGTAAAAAAGTCATAATTTAATTTACAGTAGACCATTTGCTCCTCATTCTGATCACAAACCAATCGAGTCACTAATGAATAAGGACATGGCTGAAGTAGACTTTCCACACTTGCAAAGAATTAAAGTAAAGTTGCTTGAATATGATTTAAATATGTGCCACAGGCCTAGTAAGGAAATGTTGATTGTTGATCTACTTTCAAGAAGTTTTGTCAAAGAAATTTTGAGCGATGAATTATTTTTTACTGGATTTGTGCATGCCATTAATATGACTGAAACAAAACAAGAATAGCTCAAAGTGGAAAGTGCAAAAGATCAAGAATTGGTGAAATTAAGAGAATTTTGTCTACAAGGCTGACTAAAGAATATGACAAAAGTTTAGGATAGGATTAAAAAATATTTCAAAAGCAGGAATGGCATTTATATTCACAGTGATCTCTTATTTCTTAAGGACCGAGTAACTCTGCCCACAATTCTTCTATAAAAGATGCTAAATCAACTGAATGAAGGTCTTCTGGGAGTAACTAAAACATAACAAAGGGCAAAACAAATACTGTACTCGCCACAAATTAATGATGACAGAAAATTTGGTCAAAAATATGTACGGTGTGAAACATTTAATCAGTTTTTAATATGCAGCTTTGAGCTAAACTTAATCAAGGCATTTGGAAATACATAAGGGAATATCAACAGCTTGCACTATCAAAAAATAAAATTAGGGTATTTAAATTAAAGGTAGTACATTCTTTTGTCAAAATATATGTTTGGTACTATGGGCCAAATAATTTCACTATCAATGTTAACTTAAAAATATGAAAGTACAGTTTTTGTGTAATATTTGACAGTGAAATAGTTTAGGTTGATTTGATTCTACTCTGGTCTGGATTTAATCCCAGAAAGTTTGTCAGATAGAAGTATGGACTTTGAGATATTCATATGTTGTAGGTGGTAGAGATTGACATGAAGCAGAAAATGTTCCTGGTTCATTACACGGGTTGGAATACTCGCTACGATGAGTGGATAAAACGGGGCAGGATTGCTGAGAACCTAAGCTGGACTCCTTCTCGGGACAGGCGAGCGAGGCAGAGTGGCTCTCAGAACAAGGTAACTAGTCACGTTCATTTCAAATGTATGCAACCTTCTTTTTATTGATTTTAAGTCTCTTTTTTTGTTTTAATGTTTAATGTGTGTTGTGTCATAATTTTTTTTTAAAGTGAAATATAAATTGTGTAACTATGAAATATATAACATGAACGGGTAGTAAGACGTGGTGCTAAATAAATAAAAAAAACTGTGGCATATGTTTGTAATCTCTATTTTGCTTGTATGCTGACATTTAAAACATTTTACAAGTCTTGAAAGTTGTTAAGACACACCGGTCAACAATATTAATACAATTGAATAGCACATAATTAAAAAACCACTAACAACCAAAACATGAAATAATCTGATTTTAAACTTAAGAATCTTAGCATTAATAATACAAATAAACCCACGCAAGAAAGAGAGGGTATGGCTAAAAGAGTGTGAGGAATCAATTGAATGACTAAACAAGTGAGGTATTAACTCGTTAGGCCCACAGCTGGTGTATTTGTGTGAAAGCAGGTTAAGATGTTTGTATGTCATTAGTATAATCAAGTGCTTCTCTTTATAAGTCATGTTTTCGCTATTGACCTGCTATCAATGTTCACGACAAGAGTATTTTTGTTCCTGGTATTGAGGCTGGTCAGGAGTGTTAATGACCGAGACAATACCAGATCTTAGTTTGGTAACACTTTCCTTGACCAAAATAAATAGCTTGGTATCAACCAATGAATGAGCTGGAGAACTGTGGGCCAATTTCAAAACACTCCTTATGTTAAATTTAAACCAACACTGTTTCGTAGTCAATGGATTTAACAGTTATGTATAAATAAAAATGAACAGCAACTATTTGCTAGAAATAGAACAGTATATAGGTACTTAAAAGTCGTTTAGTTATGAATAAAAGAAATATAATCTTATATGATCTAGGTCTATTTACACTTCATGTTTTTGTAGGCTATTTTTGGGAAGACGTGTTTAGCTTGATATGTTGTGTAAATATTAGGCCTAGTCAAGATAAGCAATCTAGCTAATAATAAAATTAAATATATTTTATGTAGATTTGGAGTACCAGCTGTTAAATCGACTTCACACTAAAGGCCATGTTTGTTTACGAAAAACAGCTCAGTCATTTTCACGCACCACTTTGGTCAGAACCACTTGGTCGATAACACTCGGTACCAATCAAGTCAATTGCAAAAACAGAATAAGAACCACTGAATATGTATAAGGTTTCAAGGATTCAAGTTTTTACCCCACCCTTTCATCCTTATTGGTTAATTTCCCCTTCTGTCAACCAATACCTCTCACATGGTGCCAAGATACTACATGGTTTCTGGTTTTAGAAAATGTAAACATGGCCGCTACTTGTATTCGCAACTACCAGAGTACATGCTGGTGCTTTTATTTGTTTGCTTGGATTTATTAAATTAATACAATATAGGTATCATTTTTTAGAGATTTTAAACTTTAAAATAATTTTAATGTTGCTTGTACTAGTGTGTTGTTTACTAGCAAAGTTTAGGGAACTTTGAGCACATCATATTATCTAAAGTTTGGTCGAATCCTGAATCCGAATTTTGGAAAAATTATGAACACAAGAGAAAAAAGAAATATAATGCAATAATATGAAATAGAAATAGTAACTAAAAATGAACCGATCAAGTCGGCCTCACTCTCCAAGCTGACCTGTGTTTTGTTTCCCGTTAGCCATTCTTCCATCTCCTTATTATTTGTAGTATTCATTTGTCCACAGCAGTCAGTCGGTGATTAGAACACAGGCTCTACATCATCAATGGGGTGTTTCTCACACTCTGGGGGAAATCAGGAAATTGTTACAGGAATTATAAAACATTTAGAAAGTTGACGTCACTATATTTAAGGCTCGGAAGGGAAAACCAAATGTCTTGGAGATATAAACTCCATCCAACTGGTTTAGTGATTTATTAATGCTACACAGTAGGAGTTTCCATCCACACAAGCTTGTACTCACTTCCGTACGTTGTTCTTGATACCAGACCATATGAATCTAGCTGGATCATCTTTTTGATTGTTGATTTCACCCCTTGGTGGGCTAAAATATATTCACTTGGGCCTCAATGTGGAAATGTTGAATTTGTTATGTTGTAGACTTGTAACCTGTGAGAAATGTTATCGCAGTTTTGTTGAAAGCAAACATAATAATTTACGAATTAATAAAATATAATACTTACCTTTGTTTAATATTAGTTGAATTCAAATAATTCAACTATGAATATCAGTTAAACACTATTTTTTTTTCAAAGTTTGAATTAGAGGTTAATGAATGCTAACATGGTATTATATACTTACCAAGTTCTTGATATGCTCGATCGAAAAAGGGCATAAAAAATACTCGCCCAACATTCCGGGATTTTTAGATGCACAATTTATTGCCCGAAATTTTGGGTGCCTGACCACCCCTAATTTAAAGTGATATTTGCCTGGAAATTTTTTGAAAATTAAATGCCTCTAGAAGCTATTTGGAGTGGTCCTTGCCTGGCAAATTTTTGAAAAGTGAATGTCTCAATAAGTTATTTGAAGTTTAATACAAGGCCAACTTTAAGCTTCATATCAAAAACTTCAGAAAAGAAGGGGGGCGGGGGGGGGGGGGGGNGGGGGGGGTGATAGGAGTGGGGAGTGAACCTCATAACCCCCCCACCTATGCCCATGTATATTTCTGAAGGTTTCACTGTTTGGTTTTGTGAATGTAAATGCAGTCATTCAAAAAGGTTTTTAAATAAACGATCTTATGTTCGAAGTAGGGATCTCGCACCATAAAAATTTCCCTGTTGACAAAAGTTACTTACTTCTTCAGTGTCAGCTTTTGAGCTCTCTTCAGATAAAAATCTTTTCGGCTCTTCCTTCTTTGATTGTGCCTTGGTGATTCTTTCATAGTCATCCATCCTCATCACTTCCTCAATTCTAGACAGTGTATCTGCGACATTGTTATCTCCCTTAGTGTGTAAAATGCTTGTAGAGAACTGTGAGATATATTCTACCTGCAAAACTGATCCTATCACCATATTGGATGCTTCGATACACAGATTTAGAAGTAGGTCAGTCTTGGGAAACACCAGTAGGGCTGAATTGGTTAAATCAAACTTACATTATTCTAATTTTTGTATCTCTTCTTCGATCCAATTAATTTCCTATTGTTCTTTTTCCTAGCCCCTCTTAGGTAATTGTGAAGAATAGCTTGGGTATGTGCAGCATCTTTCAGGTATCTACAATAAAAATATAGCATTCCTAGGAGAATTCATAGTTCTTGTACCTTTTCTGACAATTTATATTCCTGAATGACCTTCCACTGTGATATGATAACAAATAACATCCAGTTCTTCAACTTCTAGTTCACATTTTTACAGATTGATACGAGGACTGAATTCTGCTATTCTCTCCTCTGATGACTATGATGCTCTTCGAACAAACAAAATACTGTCAAAAAACCTGGAAAGTTGTAAAAACCGATATCAAGTATTAAAATTTTTAATTCAAATGCTGGGATTTCTGTATTATTTACAGCATGTAATTTATAAACACTGCCATCGGGTTTGAAGTTTTTCATATATGGAATAAAAGAAAAAATCTGCTCCGCTATCCAATAAATTGCAAACCAGTTTTTTTGTTCTTGACTATTAATAGATTATAACTGCAGCTTTCTCGGTCATTTTCCACAGCATCTATTATTGAATTTAAAATGTAAAAATACAGTACTTGCCTTTTGGGCAATATTGTACCTTACAATGACTCGTCTTCTTCACTCTGGCCCTGTCCACAACTTCTGCTTCGCTGTCTGTCTCTTAAACCTAACGCCTCAATCTGTTCCACAATCCTCTGATGTAGTGATGTATATTTCAGTGCTCAGATTCATCTCAACCATTTGATATGTGATTTTGACAAGTTTATCAATATTTTCTTCACTTATCAAAAATATATTTTTCACGTAATCATGCATTTTCTCGATCCATAGTGTTCACAACACCTTTTCAATAACATCCTTGCCTGCTCGGGACTTGATTCCATGAAGGAACTGGCTAGGCTTCTGATCTCTGATTTTGACAGTGGGACAACCTTTTGATTCATGTCTTCACTTTCCCTGAAAATATTCTAAAGTGTATCTTTCATGGCAGTATATTTATTGGCTCTTTCTGATTTTACAGTATCCCTTATATTTTCAACAATCTTCTGCTCAAACTGTGAGACTAAATAATTGAATTTTGTACTATTCAGTACTATTGATAGTGAATTGGGCTTTGACCTGGAAAAACCATATTTTCAGCTTTTCAACCCAAAAAAGAGGAATTTTTACGCTTATTCTGTCCACAAAATTAATTCAGTGATTCTGATTCTCTATTTGATTTTCCACTTTGTTCTGTTCTGGTGGTTTTAGCCTTGATCCATGATCTCTGCTCATCCATTAGACTCACTTGGGGTCACCATTATTTAGATGTTAATTTTATAGATTCAATAAGCACTATTAATTCTATATGTATTTAACATTTTCAAAATCTCAATTGTTCATATTGAAAACATCTCATACGACCCCATCACTCAATAGTCTGACAATCACTCACTTCTGCAAACTTGTATTCCACCAAACTTAACTTCTTGTATTAAAATATTTGAATAGAACTTTTAACTATATTTAACAAATTCACTTGTTATTATCGAAACAATTTTTTCACTCGCTACAACATTTAACTTACCTTGTATTTCCCCTTTTTCATATAGTTGACCCATCATATTTCACATGTTTATTATGTCATATATTCTGGAAGAAGTTACAGGAAAGTCGGATAGAAAACATATAAAAGGGAACACACAAAGTATGGCTTTTACCATGAAAAGAAGAACACAGTTCACACTTTACATTGCTGCCAATGGGCATAGAGGTAATGATTGCCTCTTAAAGAAAATCGATTGTTATCGACCTAGGTTTCATTCTATCGAAACTCATCAGGGAGGAGTGTGAAACGCACAATGCAACTTCCTAAAAGAGGAAACAAAAAAACACAAAAGGGAGAAAAATGAAATTGGTAAAGAATATAGAACATGTGGATAGGAACAAATAGCATAACGGACAAACACAGTAAATAGACTTGTGTCTTTTGGTATTTCAGGAAGTTGGGTTTGCATGTTTCACAATCCTTCCTTGCAATAGAATGAAGCTCAAGTTGGGGGAGTAACAATCTATTTTCTTAACGAGGCAGCCATTACCTCTTTGTCCAGTGGCAGCAATCTAAGAGCCATATTATGTTTGTTCTCTTTTAATACTACTACAAACTACCTCAAAAAAGTGAAAAGAGGTTTTCCTTAAAGAGGCATGTTTATTATGATTATTTTTGTATGTTCATTAATATTTTTTATTATGAATTTAATGAACAAAAAAGTTTCAGCTGAAAAATACATATGTATTGTTTTGCATATTACCCTTTCTAATAGTGTAAATAAAAAACAAACCAAATGATGGTCCCAGCCCTAATGAATAGGGTAATTCTGAAAATTGAAAAATGACACCTGGACACAGGAATCGAACCCGGGACCTTTGGCTTGGTATGCCAATGCTCTAACCATTGAGCTATTCAGGAATCGTATAATGCCCAGGATCATTCTACACTCATATTTTAAGACAGAGTCTATGATGGACGTGCGGAAATCGTCAGCTACAAGTGTGTTATTATATTAATATCATGAGCTATCAGATAACGCAGCCACCTTCGACTCGGTAGTTGGCTTATTGCAGCCATTTGTACAATTATTATAACTGTACGAGATTGCATATTAAGAATCAAATAGCCAACGCTATTATTTATACCATCTAGATATCATATTAACAAAACGTACATCAGGTCTGATTTAAACACTAGCTGATAGCCAGGTCTGATGTTGCAGCTGAGGAAACCTCTGCAAGGAAAGCGAGGGCGCCCCTCCCTCTCAAGTCACTCACAAGATGGCAGCAGCAGGTCATGCTCAAAGGAGCCTCGTTCCACCACACCATCATCTGTTACATCATGTTCCTCTAGGGCCAAGTCACCTGCAACCCCTATTGCTAGGCCACCCTCCAGTCGCATCACTCGAAACACCTCGGTTGAGTCATTAGGTCTTGGACTAGAGTTCCTCCGAAGAACCAGGCGCATGTCTGGCCACACAGGTGACACTACTAGACATATGTTTATTCTAGAGAACCAGTCGCATGTCCAATATTACAGGTGACACTACTAGACATAATGTTTATTCTAGAGAACTAGGCGCATGTCCAATATTACAGGTGACACTACTAGACATTATACAGTGGGTTTAGAAAGTCGCTGTGCAGTTAGGCTACGGTATGCAGCACTTATATAAGGTGTTGGAAGTGATGTCCACCAACATCTATACAGGCCTGGACCTGTTTCATTTTATTCTCCAACACTTTCTGTGGCTCTTCTTGTGAGATGTTTCTTATGTGCATAGTTATTGCAGTTTTTAAGTTACTAAGTGTGCGCGGACAATCACGATACAATACTGATTTTGCTGCTCACCACAGATAAAAGTCTGGTGGAGAAACATCCAGGGCTTTCAAAAATCTCACTCAGAAGTATAATAGTTGTTAGCTGTGTGCACAATAGTACCATCTGGTTGAAACCAGGAGTAGGTGACTTCAGCTTCCTCGAGTTGGCCGATGATATCATGGACAGTGATTTCTTCAAAGAGTAAAGGATCAACAAAGCGCTATCTGGATATCGCAATCCACACACCAAGTTTCTGTATCAGTGTTTCATACGTAGCACGAGGATTCTCCGACGTCCACAGTCATGTGATTTGTGTGTTAACATAACCCGAGATGTGAATCCAGGCCTCATTGGTAAAGAAGGTGACATTAAGAATATCAACAGTTTTTGTTTGAATTAAATTTGTAAACCAATCACAATAACTGAGTCATTTTTCATGATCCAGCGGTTTCACTTCTTGCACTGCTGTTACTTTGTATAGGAACAGTTCCAATTTTTCTCGGACCACTTTATGTGCTGTTGCAAGCCCATTACCTTCTGTGCCAACTTGCATAGTGATCTTGATGTACTCCTCAGCATACTCAGAAATGTCCAATAACTTCTCATTGTTAAGTTTATATAATCTCCCCCTTTGTTTGGCTTCTTACACAACCTGTTTCACAAACTTTCTCAATAAGTCTGAGTTGCATTGCGATGAGGTACAGGTGATTTTTGGAAGGTTTCTGCAAATTACTTCTGCCCTAAATTGTTGTAGCTATTGCCTTCTCGAAAGATGTGTTCAACAAGAAAAACATATTCCTCATTTGAAAGAACCATAGTGAGTACAATCTGAATCAAGCGCATCAACCACAGTCAACAACACTATTCAACATCAACTTTGGTACTGACAACCAACAGCGCTGCCGCGTATCGTAGCCTTAGTGCAAAGTGACTTTGTGAACTATATCCTAGAGAACTAGGTACATGCATGTTTAGTTTTACAGGTATCAAATTAAAAATTTGTAATGGATATGCACACACTTAAAGGCTATAATAACAAAGATTATTTTTAAATGGTGTTTTTTTAAGTATATTTACAGTCATATATTTAATTAAACATTATATGAGTTATCTCCTTATTAACCTTTGTGTTAAACTATGTTTTCTATCTGTAGCCTATCAATTTGTGTGTTTGATTTCAGATATGTCTGTTGCCTCCTACACAGAAAGTGAAGACGAAGAGGAGGAGGAGGAGGAGGAGGAATTTGAAACTGATGCTGAAACGGAAGAGGCTGACACCGCTGTCTCGGCACAGACTAGGAGCAAGAGTGAGAAGAAAGATAATTCTTCTCCAGAGTCCAGTGGAGTGACTGATGAAAAGCCCTTCAGAAGAAAACTGTTGGAGGAGGATGACGACGCATCTCTCGGGGAAAGGCGCAGTAAAACGAACCAAAAAGATAGTAGCACCCATCGTACCCACATCCTCGTCATCATCACTGTCATCATCACCGTCAATCAAGGGAGAAGAAGAAGCTGTCAAGACTGAAATGATTGAAGAGGAGGAGCTGCTAAGTGAGGACGAACAACCGAGGGGGAGAGATTTTGATCTGAACCAGATCAGGTCTGAACTGAAAGGAATAGAAAGAGCAGTCAACATATCACCAGAAGATACATTACTAAAGCACAGTGAAGATAAACAAGAACCTCTCATGAAGCTCATTACAGAATTTAAGGAAGAGACTGTCATGCTGACAAAAGAGGAATATAGTATTCCAGTTGACACAGAACAAACAAAGAAACCTGAAGCTTTTAAAAACATTTCCGATACAAGTGCAGAGGATATTTATGAGTTCAAAGAGCCTGAACCTTTTGAATTTGAAGTTCGTGCCAAAAGAGATCTATCTGAAGGGAGGAGGCCCATTAGTAGAATTTTTGATGAAGTTGTTCCAGAAACTAAAGTTGATAAGAGTCCAAGGAAACGATTTGGAAGAGGTAAGGTTGCTATAAAAATAAACAGTCCGCTAGAGGGTGAAATGAAAAGAAGATTCAATCGAACCATTGGAAGAAAGATTGAGCAAGCGACACAATCGGGCAAGAATGTCCAAGAAGTAGCCGATAAGCCGGCCGTGACCGAGCCGACTCCTGTTACCTCAAAACCAAGACAACTATCAGCATGTGAGGAAGCGTTTGACAAACTATGTGAATCTCCATTTTATCACAGTGCCAGTAAACCTAGCCCTTCAGGGTGTTTAGCTTCCGACTCGAGCGCAGTTGACATAAGTCCCCTTAGTTTGTTCTCAGAACTTCCAGGAGAAGATCAAGAGGATGACTGTGGAGAGGATAGCAATGATCGGCTTGTTATATCTGAAACTGAGGAAACTGTAGCTGAAAGTGAAGGACCACTATTCTCCTATCCTAAACTGTTCCCAGGTTTGGTTGGGTCAGACCCACCTGTTCCTAAAATGGAAGAAACTTCCCTTGGAGGCGTTGAACCCATCGATAAACCTCCAGAACCACCACGACTGCCACCCACGGCAGAGAGCAGCCTCTTTGATACTATCTACAAGAATGAGTCCACCACAAAACTAGAGTTTGAGACTGATAGACAGAAAGATATTTGTAAAGCTAATGTTAGTGAAGAATGTAAAAAGGAAGAAGATGATATGGGAGGCTGTAACTTGATAGAAACTAGTACTACTATGCATGAAGATGTTATAAAACTTCTCCTGAAACCTGGTAAGGTTGTTGAAGATTATGAAGAGGATCCGATCAACGCCGCTATTCAACGAGTGATAGAACAATCCATGAGTGATGGTAGTAATGATGCAGATATTTTTAATGAGAATACTGTGTTGAGACAACCATCTCCTGTTAGTTCTAGTCTAAGACAGGATCAAACATTTTCACCCAACAAAGAAGAACACTCTGAAATAGATTTTTCAGTAGAATGCATCAAGTCAAGTCCAAATACGGAACCTACTGGAGATATAACAGTACAAGAAAGTGCCATTCTTAACCCAAAAAGTGAAACTTGTGTAGGTGTTTTGAGTCCAAGAAGAGATATTTTTAACAGGGAGTCCTCGTCGATGAGTCCGAAGAATGAATTGAACATTAATATGAAAAGTCCTATGAGAGAAACTTCTGCATCAAGTCCTAAAAGAGAGATGACAAGTAAAGACCAAACGGAAAATAAAATATCAAGTTCTGTGCATCCACAATCTGAGCAAAGTTCTAAGAAACTAAGTCCAAGAAGACCTGCGAGTGATGAATCATCTACAGACTCAAGTGACGAAGAGTCGCGACTTGTCATTGCAACCAAGCCTGATGATGATGAGGATGATGATGATGATGATGACAATGACGATGATGAAGAGGAAGAAAAGAGGACCATAAACAAATGCCAGGTAGAGGAGGCGAGTAATTCAAATTCATCAAGCGAGTGCCTGAGTCTAAGATTACGTCTCACAAGTGAATGTGAGGACATAGAGACAACAGAAGCGCCTTCTCTTGTCAAATCGCCACAGTGGGAAACTTATTCTGATAACTCAGTTGTGGCAGGTACTATCGAGAAAGGAACTCTCTTTTGTTTTGAAAAAATAGTAAAACAAGAGGGCAATGAAAAGACTAGTGATAGTTATAACATTGAAAGTGGGGACGATAAAAGTGATGATGATGATGATGATGATGGGAGTGCTGATATCACACTTCAAAATCCCAAGCGGAGGCGGTTAGACTTCGAACCAGAATCAACCGAAAAAATTATGGAAAACAACCCCGGAAATATTGATCTGAAAACTAATCAGAATAAAGTAAGTTATATTTGTATACTATAATGCTTGATATTTATGAAATATAAATATATATCTTAATATTACACAAATGTGATAATTTTGTTGGTTTTGTCAATTAATATTGAATTGATTAATTACTATCTATCCATAGCTTACTTTTTGAAACACAAGTAACTAGTATTAAATATTTTCTAAATTGTTGGTTGATAGCAAAAGCAAGGGAACGTATAATATCACTTATCAACTATCTCACTATATTTACCACTTAATGAATGGTAAGATGGCTAGATGGTTTAAGGTGCTACCCTAATAGACTAGACTGCCATTGAAAGAGAAGGTCTGTTGAGGGTTATTTTTCCAAAATGGTTTTCCACCCTCCCCCCATGCGAATGAAGGCACACTTCCTCCAAAGTCAATCTACCTAATCCTAACACATTAGAGTAATTACTTCTTTGACGTATAGTTCAAATTGGTGATAAGACTCTGTGCTAAATAATAACTATAGTAATTATAATTATAATAATAATAATAATAATAGCACAGGAACAAATAAAAAGGATTAAACCCTTGTATTTTATAGTGATAGGAACACTTGACAATTTATACATGGGCTGGTCCACAAACAAGGTATTCACCAGACCCACTGCCTTCAGGTTAAGATGGCTGCACTGATTGGGAGAGCTTGAGACCTTCAATACGAGGACTGCTACGTTCAGTCCCAAGTGGCAACATCCCTATCAAAAAAGCATTTTAAAAACTGTTCACTTCTAAGATGGTTTTAATAAAGAGCAGACAAAAATTACCTTTTAGTAATAAACCGGCTTTTAATAAACTAGTTTTAGATAGTAGCCTCACCCCTTCCCATAAGCCAACTCCCCCAAAAACCTACTCAGACTGCAAATTACAAAAAAAAACTGGTCCTTTTTTGTCCAAGCGATTGTTTGCAAATCGTCTAGTTGTGAATAAACTTAAAATATTGTCTACTAGCTAATTGTCTGAAAAGATTTGTTCATTGAAAAGGGTTAGGATGGGGGTACCTGAACTGATGTCTTCGGACCGCCACTTTACTACCAACAGTTTTAAAGTGAGTTGTTTCACTCGGAAGTGATATTTTATTTGAGAACTGCAACTATCACTCCCCAGTCTCCAAGGACTCGATGTGGCTCAGGGAACCCAGCAAATACCCCATGGTGTATACCTTGTCTGTGGGTTGGTCCGATCAACTTTTATGTCTAAGCCAATTGACAATGCCTATCATTTGGTTTATTTAATTTTAGATATTACAAAGCTTATAATTATGGAATAATAATACTAAAAAATCAACTGTTCATGTGGGCCATTTTAGTTAGCCTTGTTAGTTTTGATCAAATTGACTTCATTTTCTCATTGTTAAGTTTGTGATAGTTTTATATAAGAAATTTTATTTTGAGATCCCTGCAATGATATTTATGGCAAATCTATAAAAACAGAAGACAAGTTCTATTCATTAAATTTCTTTGAATTTGAATAAGCATAGTTAGTTTAAAATAATTGGATAAGTATAAACTGATTAATAAATTTAAATATTAAAATAAAGATGAGTTCTGAATACGTATGTAGTTTTGGAACCTTCGATAGGTCTAAAGTCTTCCCTTGAATCTTCCCCAGTTTTAACTTCCCTTGACTCTTCTCCAGTTTTAACTTCCCTTGAATATTCCCCAGCTTTAACTTCCTTGAATCTTCTCCAGTTTTAGCTTCCCTTGAATCTTCCCCGGTTTTAACTTTTTGAATCTTCCTTTCTTGGCTTAAACTTCTGTTTACTAGTTGACCTTGTGGATGACCTTCCATTACAGCTTCTCTTCACTCACCGACCTTTCTATTCTCAGCACAATCACCCCTCCACCTCCTTACTATTGATGAAAGAAGCAACAGTCAGGGCTACCCATTGGGGGACGGACACCCCTCGAGTAGGGGGGCCCGGGGCGTCAGGCAGCCCGGCCTGATTTTTTTAAAAAAATTATTATTTTTTCTTAGTGGAGGGATTCACAAACTTTATTTTTTAGACATGAAATAGGTATCTATTATGTTAAATCTGATATTATTGAAATAATAGCTATGTTTTCAACTGGTTTTAAGATGTAGGCTACTAATAAAGGGACATTTCCTTCTTCAAAGAGAAATTATGTTGTGCATGAGGGAAATCTTACACCTGACATGTTGGCAAACCCGTGTTTGTTTTAGTTAGTATTCTGCCTTCTGTTCGGTTTATGTTGTGAGTGTTTACACTTTTCCAGATTTTTTTTAGTTGGGCTGTTTGGTTTTAGATCATATAGTGATGTTTGGGAAGGGGGAATAACACTTCACATCAAATGAATCATAGCTTAAGCTATCGATTCAGTGGTTTTTTGTGTGTATTTACCAAGCCATGTCCAATCAAGGGTCATAGTCTTCTGGATATAAGCACTAGTCTGGTGCCTTAAAAAGGCCTAAAAAATGAAAAAATAAAACAACAAAAAAAACACAAACAATTCAAGGAAGAACTTAAGAAAATTAAGAAACCAATATCTGGCTATTTTAAACCTACGTTACGAAATGTCTGATTTAGACCAATCCTCAGGTATTGTTGTTGGAGTAGAAGTGTGTAAATTGGGATGTAGTGAGCTGAATCCACCCACTCAACCGGTTGAAAATGTGTGCTTAGACAAAAGTTGTAAACCAAAACAAACAGTTAAAACGGAGACAATTGGTTTGGAAGGTAGGCCTACTACGTTATGTATAGATATTTTAGATTCTCATTTTGATGATGTTCACAAAATATGAGATGTTAGTGACCCATGCCAGAAAAAAAAAGTGTGTCATGGTTTAATTGAAATTGATTTAAAAGAAGGGCAGAGGGAGCCCTGATAAATGTTTGTAGGGGGGGCCCACAATTTCTATGGGCGGCCCTGCAACTGTTTACTTAGTCCCAAGCAGCCACTAGCACTTTACATGTGCAAAAGATCAGCTCTAAGAATTGATTAGCAAAATGTCTATCATTGATCATTGACATACTGATTGTGCTATAGTTCATAACATACTTACTTTCAGTTAAGTGTTAAATTAAAGGTCTGTGGTCTATTTATAAACTTTTTCCTATAACTCTGTTGGGGCTACACCACCAATAAGTAGTATTAAAGCTCGTAAACAAATCTATTTAAAAATATTGAAGGAAAAAAATTTATATATAAATTTATTTTAAAATCTCTAATATCTTTAAAGATTTGATGCTCCCATCCCTAATATTTAAATTTTATAATAACATCTTTTTATATATTTATAAACTAAAAAAGTGAAAATTATAAGAAATTCTTTTTTGACTCCTTCACATTTTTCAATTGCACTTGGACTTAGTATCTGATAAGTGACTGTATTCATGCTTTGATGTGAGCAATTATTATTATGGTTTAGACACTAAGCAATTATTAAGACATTGATAATGCTCTCCCTTGATTAGCTTCTTGGCTACCATCTCTCTCATGTGTTACACTAATCAAACTATTTAGATAATATGTCGACATTTTGTAATGATACCACCGTTTAGTTGACTCACAGTTCCACTTATTTCAGGAGGAGCCGGTATGTGAAGCCGTGAAATCTCCCTCCCTCGAGCCTTATGCCGATCTGTCGTTGAAATGTGAAGAGTTGGACATCCCTGCATCACCCTTGCCCGAGGGTAAGGCTGACCCTGATACTGAGGCAGCTGACAACTTGTGTTCGCTGCTTTGTGAAGAAACTATCCCGGGAAGTCCAGCGCCTGTCACAGAGGCTGGACAGGAACAAGAGACTGAGAATAAGGTTTGTTAGATCTAAATACAGGATGCTTTGTTAGAGGCATTCATAAGGTGAGCTTATTTTAAGGAGAACAGGGGTGTTATTTTTCTCAAAAAGGGATATTATTTATGTCAGTAAGATTCTAATTAGCATTCATTAATAAAATAAGGGCTAAAGTCCATAAAAGAGTAGCCCTGCTTCTAGATTAACAACATTAGGTTACTAGCGTATGGTAAGCACACCGTGAGTGCTAATGTTTAATTTTATATACATACAGTAAATAAATTACTCCATTATCACTAACTCTCAAATGAAAACATTGTCATTGTGGCCAGAACAATGCTGTGCATCACAACTTTTGCACATGGTAACTATATTGCTTGCTCACAATTCATATGACAAATCCTTCTTCATGGCCGTATTCAACTGAGTGATTACTTATACCTGGTGTTGGCACCTCCAGAAATTTCACATGCTCTCTGATTCGATGTGTTTCACACAGGAATCACTGAGTTCCCATGATGCAGTTACGTTACACAATTTGCATGACACTGTTTTGTGTTCTTATAGTATATTGAACTATTTTATTAGCATACAATTTATAAACAGAGAACAATCTATATCAATAGTGTCTGTGTTGCGCAATATATACCACATGTGGAGGTTTGACATTAAAATATTAATAGCTCTGTGGATGAACATGTGCATCTTTAAGTTGTAATTTTTAAATTTGAATTATTATATTTTATTAGTTAAAAACTGGTTCAGACTAATAAAATAAAGAGGTTTTTTCTCTCTGCTTGAAGCAAATAAAAACATTGCCAGGGGTAACCATTTTTATGGATACCAATACCAAAATAATTGATTGTCACTCTAATTTAAACCTGTAGCTAGATACATATATATTAATGTCCTTGCTTTGACCTAATGTGCAAACTTTTATAGGTTGAAAACAGGGAATTGATTTATCAAAATCAAAATTGAAGTACCCTAATATATAAAAGTAGGAATCTTGATTTTTAATTTTAAACTCCAAATAAAAAGCCTGAACATCTGTGAAAAAACTCTAATATCCTGTGATCCATTTTATATATATATATATATATATATATATATTTTCACACACACACACACACCCTTAAAATACTTAAAAATGGCAGCTTTGGACACGCCATTGCTATCATGATTGCATAACATGGCGGTTGCCAAATTACAAGAAAAAAATGTTTATTTGGAAAAAAAAACTAAATTCGTGTTATTCATGTTAAAACAGTAAAATTCATGTAATAATGTGTGTTCGCAAAAGTGAATTTTGCATATCCCTATGTGTGTGTATGTGTATGTTATGTAGGTGTTGGAGATGCCGTTTGCTAGCGCTGTGAGTAGTAACTGCGTCCCTCCCCCTGCCACCAGTAGCAATGTACCAGTGTCTGTGGGTGTTGCGGTCAAGAGAGGGTCCAGCGAGGCTGCTCCAGTCATGGACAACACGCCCCCAACTACGCCTGATAGCACTCTTTCCACCATATCAGACTCACCCAGGGAGTAAGTAGCTCAGCTATAACACATACACTTTGTAGTAGAGAGACACCCAGATATGGCAAAATAGGTTTTTACTAGAGATGGGTCACTCGAATCTTCGAGTACTCGGTGTTTTACTGGATTCGATGTTCGAATCTTTCACCTCATAAACAAGGCATAATATTTTGAATTAAAAAAATTACTTGGTTAGGCCTAGTTGAAAACCACAACTTAATCCGTAATCTTTATTTTGTCATACAAAAGAGATTTTCATGAATAAAATCATTATTAAAATAAAAAAATTGTTAGATGTGGAAAATCTTACGTGTCTACTACCCTTCCCTCCCGCCTCTATGGGAAACTTGGACTTGACCGTTTCGGCATATGCTAACTTCTAAAACTTTCACCTCACGAACAATCTTGTAAATATTTTAATGAACACATTAAAACTCTTCAAAAAATGAAAATCAAAACTAGAAATACAAATAAACTTGAAATAAATAAAACAAATTTTGGCGTTTTTAACAGAACTAAGAACACATTACACATGATACAAAGCCAGCCGCCATGACGTATATTATGTTTACTTGCGAGAGTGATGATTAAAATAAAGATACTGTTAATTATTCTTATCCCCCAACTGGTTTTAATTATCTACAACTATGAAAAGAACCCCAATTTATTGCATACGATCCTTAAGCTAAATATTTTGTTCGGTTTCATGAAAAATAAATATTGTCAACAGTCAAAACATCGATAAAACTGTTTATTTATGTCTACCGGCCTACATATTGTATATCGATTGTTTGTTTAAAATCGATTCAGGTAAACTGATCACTTAGTAGGCGCTTTCGAGTTTTAAGAATCAAATAACAACTCGCTAATTCATTATTTGTTTTGAAATTGAGTTTAACTAGCAACATTCTCATGACCTGGCCTCACTCTGAAGAATCCTTGGACATCTTTCTAGATAATCTCAACAAATACAGCCCCTTAAACTTCACCGACAATAAATCACAGCATAGTCTTACCTTCCTTATTGTGAACCACATTCGCACCACTGTACATATAAAACCCACCAATCACAACAATACCTCCACTACCATAGCAGCCATCCTTCATACACAAAAAGGTCTCTACCATTCAGTCTTGCCACCCAAGCCAAACGGATATGTTCAGAACCCAATGATTTAACTGAATATTGTAAACAACTCTCCACAGCTTTCCAAAGCAGAGGTTACCCCAAGCCTTTAATAGACAACCAAATCTCCAGAGCACTCTCCAGGGATGCCTATGACCCTCCAAAATGTTTAGGAAATTCCTCTCACAGCACAATACCATCCTGGTCTATGTTATCAACACCATCCTTAAAAGTGGTTACAAATTCCTAACCAGTTTCACCCAGACCCAAAACCTTCTTAGTTCATCCCCAAGAGTCACTTTCAAATGACCACCCAATCTCCACAATATTCTATTCCATCCCAAACTTCCTGACCCCAAGAGAATCTGAGAATAAAAACCAACTACCAAAGGTTCATACCCCTGCGGTAGCACCCGTTGCAGCACATGTGGAATCCACCTACCAGCTACATCCTTCAACAGCAAAGTAACCAAATTGGAATACAAAATCCCTGGTTATTACAATTGCAAAACCAATAACTTGATATATCAACTACAGTGCAAATCATG